>JAQMYI010000039.1:1238809-1253275 GCA_030014275.1 Clariallabes melas
CCTGGGATAGGCTCCAGGCCCCCGCGACCCTGAATAGAGGATGAAGCGGTATAGAAGATGAATGAATGAATGAAAAATTAAGTGCATTAAAATTCACTTATACCGCTACAGCGCTGTTCAGTGGTGAAAATATGAACTAACTTGAGTTTAGTTTTTCTAACTCATATCTACTGGTACAGGTGTTTATTTACATTAAGCAAGTAACTTATTAGTTACTTATTTTAAAGATTATTAACGATTAGATTATTAAATCTGGCAAATAACTGTTCATAACATCGCTTTTACTCAACATTTAGATTTTAGCGCATACTGTAACACTTGAGATCTCAGTTTCTGCACATTACTGCATATTATTAGCTCTACCATGGTTTCGGAACTTACGAGACAAACTTCTCGCAGGGAGAATAAATATACATTGATCTGTCCATTCATCTTTAAAGATTCAGTTTTCATAATGTACTTGCTCTTTTTTGGAGTAAGCCATTCTGTGTCGCAGTTTCATTTGTTTCTTATCAGGATTTTGGTGGTTTGTAGGTACCTTACGGTCCTTTCTGTTTCTTCCGTGTATTCTGTCTAGGCATGGTAAACTCTCTTGTTGATTGGCTCTGCTGAGTGATGCATATAGCCACGCCCACATACTGTAGAGGCGGGGGGGGGGGTGCTATATTCATCCAAAAAAAGTGCTAGATGTTGTGATGTAATCTGGTACATAACTACTCATAACGTCACTTCTACTCGACATTTTTTGATTTTATTCATGACGCCGATTTAACTTCAGGCAAATACCAAAGGACTGGCAAAGTTTCATTAAATTCTATACAGGCATACAGACAGAAGATTTTCTGAGACTTGTTTCTGGTTCTCCAATGTATGAAACGTAAATATATAATTGAAAGAGCGAGTTCAGACCAACATACAGACAAAACCTTACTTTTATTTATATAGATGAGGTACAAAAGGCTATCCTGATACTCATCTCAGCATATCACCAAAACCAAATCTTTGGACAGGACCTTTTATATAGCCTTCAACACCTGAGCTGTTTTAACCACGAGAAGGTGAACTGGATACTGTATTTTATTAATCCATCATCTTTATCCTGCGTAGTAGGGCTGCGGTGGGTCAGTGGCCAGTCCACTGAAGGACACCACATGGACACATTCACACCTGAGGATAATTCATGTAGACAGTTTACATAGAGCATGCTTTTGAGAAGTGGAAGGAAACTGGAAAGCCCTGAGGAAAAATAACACAAACGTGAAATCCAGACAGCCATTAAACTTCAACCTCCAAGGACAGAACCAGTGACCTTTGAACTGTAAGGCAACAACGTTACCTTCTATATCACCCCTGATCATTTAAGATTCATTGCATTTTTAAAAATTCTTTTAAAGCAGTATCACGCTGGGAAGCATGCCTACTGACATTTTATTAATGCATTGTAAACGTGGGTGGAGATGATCGTTCAGAAATAAACTGATCAGAGATGATAATAAGCATGAAAATAGCATAAAAGGTTAGAGGTGTGTTCGTCTGTGAAAAAAGAAAAATGTGCCAAAAAAGTGTCTTTCAGTGCCATACATTTAAACACGCGTTCTAAAAATGTGCCTGTTTTCAACAGACTGAAAAAGATCCTTAGAAAATGTTAATCCATGACTGTAGACAAACTGGATTTAGTTCTTGTGTATCAAAAAATTTTATATAGTGACAGGTGGGTAAGCTTTAGAGCTTAATTTTTTCCCCACAGAAATAAGCCTGTATAATATAATTATAAGCCTGAAACAGATATTTATAAGAAAAGTATATGTTTTTGTGCAGCTTTGAGAAGCTGTGGCCTCGATGGCATAAACAGAGTCAGGTGCGAAGGGAAAATCTGTCTGAATTCACTCCTATTCGCCTCTCTAGCTGTAAAAGTCATTAAGAATTAGTGTTAGAACCAAGCAGAAGTAAAAAAAAAAAAAAAAAGTCTTAGAGCCTTATAGTACAAAGACAAAGGCTTAAGGTGTTCTGGGCATGAGAGGGCACCGTGACTGACAGGGTTTTGAGAACTCACCTTTTCTTCTCTGTTTCGTATCGGCTGAGCAGCTTCTGAAGGCCTCCGTTCTTGAAGCCCTGGAAGTGAGCGGCTGGAGCTCCAACTGTGATCACATCGTAGAAGGCTTCTGGCAGAACAAAATAACACAGGTATCAGCACGCTGCCAGTCGAGCCTTTCTGCTCGCACAGTCGACTGGCATCGGATTGCAAACAGGGATTAGTCTTTTACGGAGATATCCAGCAATAATAGTCAAAGTTTGCAGGCAGTTTTCGCAGGTCTCAGGATAATAGGAATGTGTGCGGCTGCCTGTCTATATTAAGCTGTCTCTTGTCATTGCAAAAACTCGAATGCCAATTGTCTTTGAGCACACCAAGTCCATAACGTGAACTCGCAATCTCGCCATGAACTGCCAAGCTAATTATGTAGTTAGTTTAGTATTTGGGTAATTAATCTTGTTTTTTGTGCTCATCCAGAGCCAGATGAAATCATGGATATTATTATTATTTTTTTTTTTTTTGCTCATCTGTGTTCTGCTGCTGGAAGGTTTATCAAAGCAATTTGGTTTCAAATAATAAAAGGCAGTTTGCAGGAACTCCCTGTTTTTTCTTCCCATGCAGCAGAGAAACAAACCCGCTAATGAACGTTTCACTGGTGTTCATTCAGCGTTCATGATGCACATTTTAATTACTACTACTATAATTATTCTCATACAATTACACAAATGTCTGCCTTGGAAAAAAATTCAACTATGGAGTCCTCCCTCACCCACTGGGTGCACATATTTAAATACAGGACAAATAATCTCCTCATAGCCGTAACACTTACTGTAGGTGCTCAAAAAAAAAAAAACGGATGTATTTTTCTAAAACGTATGAACAGAGTACACAGCGCTCACACTACCAATGCATTTCTTGTCCCTGTGCTGTTACCATATCTCTCTAACAACGCTCAACAGGACCTTCACTTATTATACTGGTAATAACTCCCCGCTTTTTATATCTGTACCTTAAACCATGTGTGATCGTGTTAATTAAAGCAAAGGTAAAGTCTGAAATAGAGGCACAATTATAATTTTCCAGTCTCCCACAGCCTCACCACAGCAAAACACACTTGATAATCGTGACAAAGGGGCAGCATATTGATATTTAGATCAAAGCTCACCGAGAAACATGGTGTGGAAATAATGGGACACGGATTAAATTTGTCATGATAAGCTGTAATTTGATCATTACGGCCCGGTTGTTACAGCTGGGGTCTTGTTTTTAAAATTCCGTGCCGATGAGTCCAAAGAGGAAAATCAACACCCCAATGACCACAATACCAATTTCATGAAATACACTGACTTTCACATTGAAGTTGATGTGAATTACTTTTCATGCTGGAATCCACATCATTAATGCACGTTACTTTGGGGAAGCAGATGAACTCGGTTTTATTAGCAAAAATATTTGGCAAATCTTTTAAGTTTTAGAAAAATTGGCTTTTTCAGGGCACCCAGCTTTCTCTTTTACATGGACTAAAACATATACAGGTATTTCTATATAATACACCAAGACTTTAGTCCATGTTGAAGTGATCACGACCATGCCTAAACCCTTCACGGTGAGAAAAACAATCCAGGTAACAAATAAAAAAAATAAATAAATAAATAAAATAAAAAAAGTTAAAGAGTCATGGTAAGGTGGTGCATCATCACAAGCCTGCAGAACAGCTTTAATGCATGAACCTTGGCACTTATTGAACTGCATCTATTACACTACATTAAATAACATCACTCTTCTTAAAGATTTTGCCTCCATTGGTGTAATGATGATGATGATGATGATGATGATGTCCGAGACATTGCTCCAAAATATCCCAAATGGGTTGCAATTGGGTGAATGTGAAGATTTGTGTGAGCATCTAGGTTGCATCATTTTAACGCATTCAATGAACCATCATGCCCTGTGGATGTGGGCGGAGTCAACCCGGAAGAGACCATGCCGAGTTCTGGTGAACAATCTGAAGGACTTTTTTCTTGACTAAAATGCTTCATTGCTTAATTGCTAACCTTGTGAGTAAAATAAATAAATAAATAAATAAATAAATACCCCTCCACTGCATACGTAACTGGACCCTTCATGGTAGTAGTTGACCATTCAAAGGAAAATGACTCACCTGCCCAATTTAGTAACCCTGAAGTTGTGGTTCTTGCTGATGATCTAATTTTGTCCTATGTCCTTATTTGTCCTGTTATGTTACACTAATGCACTAGCGCTACAGTCACTAAATATGAAAATCCAAAGACACTAAACACTAATGCGTTTTCTAGAAACCTAAATGTACAGTAGACGCCAGCTTAGTCACTGTTTCTATTGAAATGCAGCCATTGAAACACAGCGTCTTTGGCTGAATCTTCACTCCTTGGAAGATGAATTCTCTTTCAAAGTCAGTTACACCTCTTCCTCATCATCATGATCCAAAATGTACTGGAAACCTGGACTTGCCCTGCATTTTTATACATGGAGGGTTAGTTTGAAAACACCACATATATCTCATTTTTCATAAATTGTAAACAACTTATTCTTTTTAATTATGTAGCCCAGTAAATAAAAAAAAGAAGATAAGGAAAGAATGTGACCTGCATAAAGAATGATATATGGCAGTCAGTGTACCTTCTTAAAGAATGGGATTGGTCTGTTGTGGCAAATTACCCCTTATACATACAGTAGTACCCCATTACTATATAATCTAATGAAGACTCTGGGGACAACCAGACACTTTGTAATGGACCACTGTTTTTGTAAGCAAAAACTGCCACATCCTGTTTGACACCAGTTCTGAGAACTTTGTATGTATTTGTGTGTTTTGGGTCCTTTTCGGCGGTGTCGGCCCTATGGCGGCTCTGCCTCATGCTGGCACCGTGCTTTATGTTAGGTCATAGTAATGAGCTAGTCTGCGGACTCGACAGGAAGTTGGCTCTGGGAGATGTTTGACAGCAATTAATGAGCAGACTTTCCGCAGGCCCGGCGCCCTGCTGTGCCACTCTCGCCATATCAGGCTCCTCCGCCATATTCAGGCTTCACTAATGACGACAGGGGCTCTGACTGCCGATGCCCACCTTCTATCCACCCCCAATATCCCCCCCACCCCCCCCTAAGCACATCTAATTGGCTGCTTCTCAATAGCTCAACAGAGCCATGAAATACAGTGTCGCGTCAGGGCCATAAGTCACACACAGTCCAATTTGGAGCTGATTTGCTCCGATTTTCCTGCTGTCTATAAATCGAACGGAAACGAGGAGCACGCAGGAAATTTTCCCCTCTCTCTCTCTCTCTCTTTCTCAGCAGGAGAGGAATAGATTGCAGTCAGACACAAGCTAGAATTATTCATAGTTAACCTGGATGGGTTAAATAAGATGAAATATATTGATGCTTTCTAAACAGGAAGAAGGAAAGCTGTTTCAGGACGGTTCTCTCCTGCTCGTCACGCCTTTGAATTTGAGCAAGTGCTCAAATTTGCAGGCAGGATAACTGCTTCTGAGCTTATAAAAGGAGTTAAAAAAAAAAAAAAGAAAGAAATATAATTTATAGGTTCTTGTCTGTGTGTGTGTTTGGGGGGGAGGATAAAAGGTTTAAGGCTACTCCAGCAAATTGTGAAATTGCTGAACATTGAGGAGAGACTATAGGATGAAAAAATGTGGCTGTGCATCGAGTGTGAAATTGTTGAATTATGAGGAGGCTTCAGAGCAAGCAGGACAAATAAAGGTGTCTACGCACTGCGCGTTTTCATCTAGTACTGCATCCAGTTTCCTTTTAATAGATATAATGTTCCAAATAAAAACGACAGCTTTCATTCTATCCAACATTCATCAGTAGTACTGCAAAATGATCTGTATATTGACTTTTACAGTTCAATATTTACAGATTTTACTTGACGCTGTGCATAATTTTAAAGACAAAATCAAGGATGTATAGAATATGGTACGATGTCCAATCTATCCATCCATCCATCCATCCATCCATACATACATACATACATACATACATACATTATTACTATTTCACTTATCCTGTGTATGGGCCTCAAGGCTATCCCAGGGAATTAACAGCACAGCTGGGATGAGGTGCCAACCCTTCTTATGGCACAGGCCATAATCAGCCTAGATTTTTATACTGTAGGGAGAAAACTGGAGTACCCACCGGAGGAAACCTATTCATCTCCATTCGTACAGATTGGAGGTAAGAATCTGCAACCCCGGAGACGCAAGGTGATAACTACTACGCAACCGTGCCACCACATCTAATCCACTAATTTATCGAGTAGCTCATAGCTTGATTAAAGTGTTGTTCTACTAGTTGGTCACAAAGCAGCATATCAAAAATCCAGACATAGATTTAGATCACTAATGAAGAGACGAAAGGGAAAAAAAAAAACCCTTAACCAACATAATGAAAAAAGCTTGAGAAGAACCAATACTCAAGAAGGAACCTATTCTCCTTAGGGTGACACTGGATAAAGTGATTGTCCTCTGCCAAAACACGGTATCGGTGCTAAAAAGTGTCTGACCTGTAGGTGAAAAAGTCAATTTTAAGATAGGATCATGTAACGGCATTTTTCATAATACTTATTGCTTCTTATCTCCTGATCCATGCTTCATTTTTTGTAAATACGCATACACATTTATATTTTTAGATTTTTAAAGATTTTATTAAATCTTTCAACGGTCTTAACGGTCATTCAGATGAAACTTGGCAAATTTCACATGAAAAGACATAAACCTGAAAAAGGTTAAATTTGACATGGTTACGGACACTACAGATTTTTTTACTTTAAGCTTTTACCAAAAACTTTCTTTTTTTATGCTTTTCTTTTTCTTTTAAGCTTACCAATAAACAACTTAAGCATAATTTTTTACAGGTCATATGCTTCTAGAAGTTTCCACCAATTTTAATATCAATACTCATAAAGAAATATGAATAATTTTGCATTTTAAATGATTATAGTTTGAAGTGAGACAGGATAACGTTGAAAAATGGCCATTTTTGAGGCCACATATAAAATCATCTCTCCAAAACGGCTGAAGTTAGCAACTTGTAATTTTTAGGGAAGCGAGATCGGTCACGTCCATGTTGCATAAACTTCAGAAGGAGCGTCTTTGGTCGCACACATTTTCTGTATTATATGCATAACGTAAAAAAATAATAAAATCAGCACCATTGCTGTGTTTTGGCCGACTATAAATCATTGCACTATACAGGTGTAGAAGAGAACAGACATTGATAAATTGTTTGGGAAAATCTTTAGGTTATCCACATGGAACCGTGCACAGCAAGTGCAGAAAGCAGAATCATGATGAAACAGGCAGCTCCAGAGGACAAGAGGAGACGACGGATCGAGTGTATCAGGGTCTGGCATTAGCATCACATTATGGGTATTGAAAACACTTGAACTATTTATTGCATTATAATTCAAAAAGAACATCAAGATATTAAAGAGAAATGATGCACATACAGTAAACGAAGCCTATAGTGGAGGTTTGCATCAAGCCGTGTAAGCAGCGAGTGCTTTGAACATGTGGAGGTTCTTGTTAATGAGTCGTATTTCTGTCTGGCGGTATTGAAGTTCACCTGTTGGACCTCGCTTGTTGATTCCTGTCTGGCCCTGTTGGTGTAATGAGTGTGGGAAACAAGCTCTCCGCAGGAGTAGGAACAGTACTCAGATGGGCTCTCTCTCTCTCTCTCTCTCTCTCTCTCACACACACACACACATACTGGTACGTTCAATAGCCCAAAATAGCCCAAGAGTGAATGGTGTGGGATTTCCTCATTATTGGTTTCTATGTAAATTTTTATTGGGCATATAAGAACAAAGTAAATTTCTAAAAAGAAATAAAATTAAATAAATAAATAAATAAAAAAATGCTTATAAAAGGCCTCCTGTTATACTCTGACAAAGACCATGAAGTTCTCTTGCCATCCTAAAAATATCAAAGAACACAGCAGGAACGGGGTCAAAATGGAAAAAAAAATTGTATTTATCAAGTTTTTATTCCTTCCTAGCTGCGGTGCTGTCAGCATCTCGATGCTTCTTGCACGTTATCACTAATTTCCTCTCAATCACATGATCACACGCTCACCAGGTACGATTAGATCGAACTGAGTTATTACTATATCCGATTGGATCACGACAAGGTTTTTAAAGGCGCTCATCAAGGCGCTGAACCGTGCTTGTAGTACATCAGTGAATTCCCTAAGAGGTGTTAGTTATGTCGTTAACTTCTCAATACTGTCGATACTCTGTCCTTTACCAGGCGTCTTTTTTAACATGTCCCAAAAAAATTTAATAAATAAATAAATAAAAATCAGCAACTTCAGGTCAAGGGAGAGAATACTACAGTACTGTACGTGCTTACCAGTTTCTACTGTGCTTCTGCCAAGTTGTACAATTTCTCACTGCATTCACCCAATTTTCTTTGTACGTACGTAATGGGAATGTGGCCCGTTGTATTAAATGAGGAAAACAAATAGAATTCAATGCTTAGGATGTCCCCACAACAAACGAGGCTAATCCTCAGATACCCTGACTATGTGTCTCAAACAGCAACGGAGAAAAAGAATAAAAGTTATTTATGACATACTGTATCATCATGCAATGATAACTCCGTATCAATCCTACAAGCGTTCAATCAAAAAGGTTTTATACAGGTTAGTAGAAGTTTAAAAGATAAGATAAGATAAGATAAGAAATACCTTTATTCATCCCACAGTGGGGAAATTTCTCTCGTTCTTAAAATGCACTTCATGTGAGATCTTGTAAAAACTAAAAGAGAGACTGAGGCGATGCACACGCATGCATGAACTTGAAACCGGGTTTGAGACAAGCTGCAGTGTCATTCCATTTGATTTTTAGTAAATTTATTGCCATTCATGCTGAAGAGGCTCGTTTAAATTAAAATGCGAAGGAAACACAGAAGGCAAAATATGCCTGCCTCTTGAGTCAGTTTTTTTTCTGCACATACAGTTTTACAGTGACCTTTATTTACATCGCATTTGAAGTACAAGTTATTCATTATAATTACAAGTGCTAAAGTAATTAAAGAAACACTCTCATTTTCAGTTCAGACATTTGAGAGGAAAAAAAAAAAAGAGAGTTAAACGGTGTACTAATGTTTAATTCAAGCTGGATTTGATTCCAATAAAAGCGTGCAATGATTCAGATGATTACTGGAGAGACTATAAGTGATGAGATTACAATCTATGAGTGGTGTTCAAGTCAAAACCGAGACTTTTCGTCTGACTGTGACAAGGAAACTGATTGACATTTACAGAAGACTTCAAGCACAGTACGGTGATGAGACTCTTGAACTGTGCAAACGTTTTAAAGAAGGCTGTACGTTCGTAAATGTCAATCCCGACCGAGGTGGATCAGAGCCCACTACAGTCGTTCCAGTGAACATTCAGCGTGCGGAATGCCTCATTCTTGAAAATCGACGAAGCAACGCATATATTTGGGCCATTAAAGGAGTTCCTGGGAGGCCGGCGTTTCAGACGTGAAGCAAGCAAGTCCGATCATGGCTTTGGTGAAACACTGGGATATCACTAGCACTAGCAGGGGATTATACAGAGAAATAAAGGAAGTTTTTACTCTCATAATTCCACAATCAAAGTTTCAGTGTGACTTGAACACCACTCACAGAAAAAAGTTGTTTTTTTGCCTTTCTGTAAACACCGAGCTAATTATGGAATACTATTTCTTTTAAAGAAACGTGTGTGTTATTATTACTTCTACTAAACGCCAGATTTGCTGTGATTAACAGAAATATGGCAAACACAATCACACTCTTGGTCTGAATATTTTATTCTAGCCAGAATGAGCCGTACCTGTTTTCCTAGGACACGTCACCCTCATGCGCTGTGTGTGCAGATTAATGGGAATGAACTCCAGGTATTTCTGTGCCTTGCTGCAGCTCGGCTTGAACGGAGGACCTGAGGACAGAGCAGAGGGCACACACATTAACGGCACATATAATCCACTCTATTTATTCTAAAAAGAACGGCACGGGGCAGTTGCCCTTGCAACCAGAGCCACTGGCTGAGTTGAGCAACTCCCTTACCATCTGCTTCCGCTGAGTTATGGGGCTGTTCGGTCCTGAGGACGAAACACGGTTCCTTTTACAAGATATTTAATTTTAGTGGCCTGACTTTATGTGCAGTAGTGAAGAAAATCAACAAATCACATGTAGAATAACTGTTTAGATTATTAACTATTTGGGGCTGTTTTTACTAATCAATATATAAAACCGGATATTAATAACAATAATAATAATAATAAAAGCTTATTTCAATTCAGAAAGATGCCTGGTACATCAGTTGAGTCCAAACAATAGCTTTAAATCTGACCACTTTTATCCCCAGCCTAATAAACAAAAGTGAAAAGAATCATTATTGACCTTGATGTCAAATCCAAGCTATGGGATAAAGTACAGAAATCTGATTATGGATGCATCAAATTGAGCGTCTGAAAAAAATAAGCCCACATAAAGATCTGTTAATTTGTACCTTAATCCGGTAAGTAGAGGATTTCACGGATTTACTCCGCTACCTGCTTTGAACAAAACCATCCAATTAAAAGCTCCTTGAAAAGATAACCCAAAGTCACACAGGGATACCGCAAATGGCTGTCACACGCCGTCGTCTTTATAGTACGCAAACATTTACCGAACACACTACAAAACAGCACTAAGCATTTAAAGTACTTTTAAACTGAGCAGATGAAATGCCTGATGTTTTTCTTGTGTACTTCACAAACTTGACAACTGAGCAACAAGGTACACAAATACAATCTGTGAAACAAAAAAAGAACATGGGCTATAAGTACACAGGACATTTCCTCCTCACACGCTCAGTGATCTCTCATGAGGAGTGACCAATAGGGTGGAAATCAACACACTTAATAGAAGCAGAGGAAAAGCTGAAAGAGTTTAACAATTGTACTGTAAGTGCGTCAAGAGTTCAAAACCCACTGCAACATATAAAACCAAGGAACATTCCTGGGTTTTCTTTGCGAGAAGATTCTTGCTTTCGCATACGGAGTCTGGTACCTGAGCATTTCCGGGTCTGTTGTATTCATACAGATCATACAGTTCATAAATTGGGCACTGGTGGCTCTGGAGGACTCGCCTGCCATGCGGAAGGCCCGGGTTCGATCCCCAGCCACTGGATGCAGTGCCGGTCCCAAGCCCAGAACAACAAGGCTCCTCTTTACCCTCTAGTCAACCTGCAACACTGGTTAAAACTATACGATATTTAATCTGCATGATTAGCTGGGCTTTTACAAAACCCCAGGAATTTACAGCAGGAGATTTATCACGAAAGCTGCATGCATAAAATGGCTCTAGTGAGTTAAGGTCACTTTGAGGAAGACTAAAATGAAGAGGTCTGGCTCAGAAGTCAGATGAGAGCACACAAACAGTGCTGAAAGTGATCTAGCTCATGAGCACTGAGCTTTGATGCATACAAGAGTGTTAGACTTAAAGGCCCCTTCCTGTGGTTAAGGACCTTGTGCAGAGGATCCTGCTGCTGTTCATGATCTCACTTTGTATACACACTGAGAAAACATGATACTAAACTGTCAAAGGTGTAGACTAAAGCTTTTGCACGTTTATCATGTAATTATGCATGTGAGGTAGCATGAATGGATTACGAAGCATTTATATACCCTAACCCATATTAAAATTAAACATGTTACACTATAAAAATATCAACCCAGTGACAGAAAAACTCACCAAGCCAGTGAGAAGAAATGGTTTTAGAAAAGAAAGACAATGGTTCCTTTGGTGGAATTCCTTGTCATTTTGTTATGGGTTTTTGTCACTGGACTGGGTCACTGGGTTGTTAGACAAGGATATTCAACAGCCCATTGACAAGCAAACCCACCAACCCATTGGCAAAGGAACCCAGTGACAAGGAAACCCACCAACCCAGTGACAAGGAAACCCATTGACAAGCAAACCCACCAACCAAGTGACAAGGGAACCCAGTGACACGCGAACAGGAGAACATACTGTACCAACCAAGTGACAAGGGAACCCAGTGACAAGAACACCATTGACTTTCTTTTCTAAAACCCTTTTCTTGTCACTGGGGTGGTGGGTTTCCTTGTCATTTTGTTATGGGATTTTTAGGCAAGGATACCCACCAATGGGTTTTCAACCCACTGACAAGCAAACCTACCAACTCAGTGCCAAGGGAACCAAGTTACAAGGCAACTTACCAACCCTGTGACAAGAACACTTGTCATTTTAAAGGTGAAAGAAAGACAAGTCAACGGATTGTAGATTTCCTTGTCGCTGAGTTAGAAGGTTGGCTTTTAGACTTTCAGTGGGTTGGTGGGTTTCCTTAACACTGGGTTGGTGGGTTATCTTGGTTACCAACCCAGTGTCTAGAAAACCCACCAATGCACTGATGAGGAAAAGCACAGATCACTACCATTTTCTCCTGCCTGTATGAGCTCCATTTAATATCTACTGCCTCTATTAACTAACAGTTAATTAGGAATGTGGTTTCATTACATGGGGGAAATCATGACAGATGGTCATACAATTGGGTAGACCGTATGTATTCAGCAATATCTAATCATGTATAATTAGAAACATTACAATAGTAACATATTCATTCATTTCTTTCTTTCTAGAGAAAGAAAGAAATGTTTATTTCTGATGCTTATTTCTGTTTATGTTTACGTGGCACACGTGAATATAAAGTGTTTTTATACCAGTAGCTGACATTATAATAGCCCCTTTTAATCAGCCTGCAGTTTTACATTCTTCTGATTGATTTTATTTTTCTTTCTTCTGCTAATGAGCTCCAGTGTAGGCAGAGTGGAGACGGACTCATACAACCTATACCAAGTACGTATTTACTATATCAATCTATGAAGTAATTATATTTTTGCTAGGACTTTCCCGGTCAGAACCATCAGAAAATACACTTACCTCAATGTAAATTCAGTCTTGTTTGAATAAGGTTTTACCCGTTTTATATATTTTACTGTTGTTTTTACTATCCTATTGTTTCCTCTAGCTCAACTGGTCCAACATCAGTAGCTTATCGGTAAAATTCTTGCACCAGCAGTAAACAATCTTTGACTTCATATTGAATGGTTTGCTAAAGCTTTGATATTAAGGTTAAGCCTTAAGGATGAGGAGGTTTTGAGTTTAGATCTCAGGTCTCTGTAAGAACCATGGGTAAATCCTTGAGCAAAAACTGTATCGCAACGGAAATACCCTGGTGGTACAGCATGTACTGTAAAGATTATCCTTACATCTTCAGGCTTCCTGGCTCAATGCTGAGCTTGAGTTACAAACACCACTATATGTACACCAGCATTCCCTCCTCCAGGGTGTATTTCTGCCTTACATCCAGTGTCCCACAATAGACTCCGGCTTCAGTTCAACTCTGATCAAAGATGAATTTTGTAACTGTAAGGGCAAATAAATATTATAGATAAGCAACACCATGTGTTTTAACTGTTCTCATAATTTTTTACTTTTAATTTGGAATTTTAGGTTATATTTAGGCATTTTCCTCTTTCAACTTTTGACCATTGTACGTATAGTAGGTTCATTTTTGCGAAATCTGTCTCCCCCACGGTATTTTATTTTTGCTTTATTATTTTTTACAGCCAGTCTGACTCCTGTAACGTTATAAATGTTTGACGTACTCTGAGTTACCCTGCACCTTCAGTTGGACCTTCTTGTCCAAAGACCAAAATTGTGTTATATATTGTATGCAATGCTTTACATCAGTTGCATTTGGTATAAACAGAGACTGGATGCAAATAAACCTGGACATCAACTGTGTGCTAATTATTATTATTATTATTATTATTATTATTATTATTATTATGTATTTATTTATTTTTAATAAATAAATAAAGAAAGAAATGTAGCTTGAAATTGCTTATTTGATAGATACCTCGTTTTGTATCTACTGTACCTATGTATAGATAGATAAAGAGAGAGATTGATAGATATACAGATTTGAAATATAAAAATTCCATCAACAGAAATGAATAAAACAAAGTCAGTTTTTGGCATGACGACACTTTGAGAACCCTTTAGCTCCAGATACAATTTGTGCAGTTTTATAAGGAAATTAGCTGCCAAGTTTTACTGAGCATCCTGCAGAACTACACACAGTTCTTCTGAGGACTTTTCTTGTTGCACCTTCTTTTTTGCATGCAACTACACGGGCAGGGATGGCTCAATTGAGTAAGTCTGTGGGTTCATAGTATTCTCCTTCACAGATTAGAAAATGAGGTAGGAATTAAGGAAACGACCCTCTCGTTGCTCAGATCCTATTTGACTGATCGTTATCAGTTTGTAGATTTAAATGGTGACCATTCTGCATGTTCTCAAGTGGAGTTTGGTGTTCCACAGGGTTCAGTT
>JAQMYI010000039.1:1254531-1267786 GCA_030014275.1 Clariallabes melas
TTTATGGATGCAGTGAGAGAGGACATGAAGTTAGTTGGTGTGAGAGAAGAGGATGCAGAGGACAGGGTTAGATGGAGCCAGATGATTCGCTGTGGCGACCCCTGAAAGGGAACAGCCGAAAGACAAAGAAGAATATAGAAACAATCTGCATACACACTATAAAATATCTTGAACATGTTGGAAAAAACATGTTTACTAGCTAAGGTATTATTTGTCGTTTTCTGCAGCTGCTTTGAAATGACACTCCATTCTATGTGTTCATTTCAGCACTGCTAACAGCGTTGTTGGTGGCACTAGCAGCGACGTCTATTCCCTGGGTGATCAGGCAGTGTTTGTGTGACACTGTGACATGGCCTATGTCTCTACCTCCCTCCCTCTTGGGAAAGCTCACAGGCTAATGGAGCTGCCTCAGTGGCATTAGCCCCATCCTGCCCTCCATCTGTGAGGCCAGGTGCTTGTGTAGGCAGGAGGAGGAGGGAAGCCCCACTACTCTGACCCTCACATACTCAGCTGCGGGGGTAAACACAGGTTTGTAGGCAAAGAAACACCTGCATGCTCTCATTAGTGTATGTTTTTTCTTTTTCTAACCTGCTGCAGAACACAGTATTAAAACCCGAGCATGGCACAGATCATCTCGGCACAGCATGTGTCTGGCTCAGCAGCGCAGCCTCAGGGGCCCTTCATCAAACGGCTGGAAAAATCGCTACGCTCTTTCTCGATGTCTCTCCCGCCTGAGCCGTGGGAGGCTCGCACCGGCAGAGCCGTAAAGCCAGCCGCAGGGCTTCGGCTCAGCCCACAGCCGGCCAGTGGAGCGCACAGCAGTGATCAATGCCGCTGGAGCTCTGGTTCTGCTCCGAGTGTGCTTAGATGAGCTCCTCCAGCAGATGTTGTTGTGCTTCCCACAGCGTAAGTGAACTGCATGTGTGTCTGGTGGGGGTGTTGACTCTCTGCATAAATGGTGCACGAATCAAGCTTGTACACCTTGCGATAATGAATAATATATATCACAATGCAGGCACATTATCGTGTATACAGGTATATCTCGGTCACATGCCTTTGAGAAATAAAGCTTAGACCTCTTGTCTTGTAGATGCTCGTTCATTTGCTTGGCTAGAACCTGCAAACCTGCACAAAAAGATTTCCTCCATTTGCAACTCCCACTCAGATGTGTGGGTGAATTTAACTTCCTGATCTACCAGCTAGTTGAGAACAAGAACAATTGTAATTATTATTATTATTATTAAAATATAATATCTGCCTGAAAGAAGACTGGCACACGGAGGCTAGACAAATGAAGAAACAGATGGTTAGATGAGCTAAAAGTGGAAACAACTCTGCAAATCTACGTATCTGATGAGCAAATTATTATTTTATGAGCTGATGCAAAAGATCTGGGAGCAGATGAAGAACTTCGGGGTCTGACCTGTATTATTCATAGAGCTAAACATTATGCTGCACACGTTTACAAGGCTAACCAAAGAGTAGAGGAGGAGAGACAGCGAGTTTCAGTGGTGAAGCAGATTCCTCTAAATACCAAACCTCTCTCTCGCTAGCAAAAGGTCACCCTGCATATTATTCCTAATAACACGAGGTATCAATAATTAATACCGTGCAGTTGAGTTTTCCCCGCACTGGCTGGATTACGCCCAGGCCGTGAGAGTGTGTGTGACTGTGAGGCTAAAAAGCAGAATGTAGGAGAGCCGAGGTGGAGGAAAGACAGGAGGAGATGGAGCGAGGCTTTTCTGATTTACAACAAACGAGATTAGAGCTGGGTGCAGCAGGCTGTCAGGAACCATAACGCTGAAGACTGAGCTCCATCAGTCATGCGGCAAAACAACACAGAGCGGCCCGGGCTCATCTGCCAGCCTCGGCTTGGATCGCGCCACCGATCGATCGCGCCGATCAGCTTTTTGGCCGGCAGCGCTGATTAGAAGGGCAAAAACATCAATGACTATTAAAGGTTTTAGACGGAGAGAGCGAGGCGGTGGAGATGGTGACATTTCGTGCCCTGCCATTACTTCTTCCTCCGTGATAGGGAGTGTGGATGTGAGCTGCTACATTAAGCTCAGGGTTGATCGTCCTAACTTAATAAGGCCCGCGTGATATCGCTCAGATTTTAAATGAGCTCAGTATGCAGAGCGTATGTGTGTGTGTGTGTGTCTGTGCATCCAAAATGTCAAATTTACAATATATACAGTACCGTGCAATTGAGCCACCCTTCATTTCTTTATAATTTGCTAGGAAAATGAGACAATAAGGACAGTGATTTATGTGCAAACATACATCAGCCACACCATTGTGACCTCCTCTCTGATATTGAGCAGGTCCCCCTCCGTTGCTACCAAAACAGTGATGCATTGTGAGTTTTGACACCTCTCATCACAACCAGCATTAACCTTTCCAGCAATTTGAAAGCTCTTATATTGGATCGGACTACACAGACCAGCCTTCGGTCCCCTGTGCAAATCAGTAAACCTTTAGCCGACCAAGACCCTGCCACCAGTTTTCCTTCTGTGGACAACGTCTTTAGGTCCAGACCACTGCAGCCAGGGAACATCCTACAAGAGCTGCAGTTTTTGAGTTGTTCTGACCCAGTCCTCCAGCCATCACAATCTGGCCCTTATCAAAGTCTGTCAAATCCTAACGCTCGACCCTTTTTTTAATGCCTCTAACACATCAACTTCGGGGGGTAAAGTGCTAAGAGGTCGCTGCAGATGATGAAAAGTGAATGTAAGTCTTCCAAAGTCTTTTTCAATCAATCTTGTTTGCAACTCTTTGTTTTCAATTAAGAAGTCTACAGATGTCTTCCGTTTCAATCGATCAGTCTTATTGGCTCTTTGCAAGTCTTTGTCTTTAAGGAATAAGTTTTTGTAATTCAATCAAGAAGTCTTCGTAAGTCTTTGCTTTGACTCATCAAGTCTTCTTAGGTCTGCATAGGTCTTTGTCTTAAAGCAACAAGTCTTTGTAAGTGTTCATAAGTCTTTGTGATTCATATGCCTTGTTGTTTGAGTGGCGCGGTGTTAAAGCACTCGTCATATCATCCCGAGATTGCGAGTTTGATTCAAGGGTGATGCTGTAACCTCTCGTATTCGGAGAGCTATAGAGAGCTGATTGGCCGAGCTCTCTCAGAGGGGAGGGATGAAAGGTACTTAGCGCTCCCATGTTAATCATGTCTCTACAGCCAATCAGGGGTGCCTGTGAGCTCTAGCAAGTGGAAGGAGTGGATAGCGCTATCCTCCGAGTGTGTTACACCGCCCCCAACGGTGCGAGAGTGAGCAGTTCGAAAAGATGTGGTCGGCTGGCTTCACGTGGTTCGGAGGAGTCTTCGGCCCTCCCGACGGAGTGGTAGTAGTCTTAATGTGGGAGCCCCCTAGTGACTGGGAGGAATTTGACATGACTAAATTAGGGAGAAAATCAGGGAAAAATCTAAAAAAGAAAAAAAGAAGAAGGAGACTTCTTAATTGAAGAGAAAGACTTATGAAGTCTTGATGATGGAAGACTTGTTCAGTGAAGAAAAAGAGTTCCAAACTTGAGACTTTATGATTAAAGACATTGTAAGTCATAGAAAGTAGAAAATTGTGTTGGCTAGACCTTTGGATCAGAGCGACGCCACAACTGCAGCTCTTGTGGGATGTTCCCAGGCTGTAGTGGACAGGACATACCAAAAGTGATTCAAGGAAGAAGCAAAACAGTGAACGGATGACAAGGTCATGGGTCAAGTCTGGCCCGTGCAGTCCGATCCAATAGAGGCGCTACTGTATGTAGCTATGTAGCTTGACTTGCTGAAAAGGATAACTCTGGTTGTGATAGAAAGACAACATCAGAACACACGTCATTCATGGTGGCAAAAGGGGGACCTACTCAATATTCAGCAGGTGGTACAGTAATAATGTTATAGCTGATCGGGATAGATGCTGTATAAATACAGCATACTGTACAACCAAAGAGAGTTTGTATAATTACGGTACAACCAGCTTTAAAGTCAATATTTGGTCCGACTTTGCGCCAACTCTCTTAGGCAAACGTCCTTGTAATTTTCTTGGAGAATACTTCTCTAGACTACTTGAAGGACATTACAAAGCTTGTTTGTCAAGATGATCTCATACTGCTTCGATAGTGCCGTGCTTTGGGGAGGCCAATTCTTTTCTATCAAGGTATGCTTTGATTGCATTACAAAGATACAAGAATGTCTGGCTCTTTGGGAGAAAAACTAAAAAAGAAACGAGGGATGGCTGAAGACTTTTAGCTAGTACTGTATATATAGTGTGTGTGTGCTTGAGTGCGCTTGTGTGTGTGTGTGTAGTGGGAAAAAAGATAAATAGCACACCGTTTCCCCACATCATGAGTGCGTATTTGGAGAATTAAGCTGTGTACACTAAAACGCGCCAAGGCTACAATCTGCAATCTGCGATCTCTGCAGTTGCCAGCAGCAGGATAAGAGAGTAAACACTCCCCACATGTCTGTTTCATACAGACCTCTTGCCTTTATCATCTCTGCCCATTCTAAACTTCGTTGCTATGACTACGGTGCCACCACATATTTAAGAAAAAATTGAGAGACGCTGCATGTAGAGGCACACAGGAAAACACACACACACACACACACATATATGCGCACACACACATACACACCCACACAATACTAATAAGGCTTCATGTCTGTAGATGATAATTATATGCCACTAATTAGCTACACACATTTATAAATCTCACATTAAGCAGTCTGCACTTAACCTGTGATTGCATTATACTGTATGAAGCAGTGAAGGGAAACAGACGAGTGAAGCTTCAGCTCCTACGCTCGGGTTCAGGCTGCTGCATGTGTGTCCCAGCATTATTTATCATTTACTGAATTATTAACTGTGTGAGCAGAGGATCTGATAACCACAACTGACCATAAAGACGTGCGCAGAATAACACAGTCTCATCAAAATAAGGATGGATGGATGGATAGATAGATAGATAAACCAACAGGCATTTAGCTGGACAGACAGACAAACAGACAGACAGACAGACAGAACTGTTGAATAACATAACTGTTGAATAACTGAAGGAATAATGGATGGACAGACAGACAGATATGTAGACAAACACAGATAGATAGAAATACAGATAAATATGCAGACAGACACACAACTAGACAGACAGACAGACAGACAGACAGACAGATAGATAGATAGATAGATAGATAGATAGATAGATAGATAGATAGAGAGAGAGACAGACAGACAGACAGACAGATAGATAGACAGATAGATAGATAGTAAAACTGGCAGAGATACAGACAGATATTAGGTAAATAGATCAATGAACCCAACAATATACAGGCAGATTTTTAGTTAGACAGACCTGTTGAATTAATTAACAATGGAAACCCACCAAGCACGGGGAGGACATGTAAACTCCATGCTCATAGAGACGGGAATCGAACCCAGACCCTGGAGGTGCAAGGGGACAGTGCTAAAACCTACACCACCATGCCGCCATTATTTTGGTTTTGGATTTGTTATCTCGTTTTCGGTTTTGTTATTTTGTTTGCACTTCTTGGCCACCTTTCATATACATACAGGCACACAACTAGACAGACAGACAGACAGACAGACAGACAGACCGACAGACATATATATATATATAGAGAGAAAGATAGAGGAGGAAGAAATTCTCATATAAAGATAAGAAGTAGAATTGGAGTGAAAGGGGTAAAATTGCATTCCTTGATTTATTGTTAAACTAACGCGTGTATTATGTGTGTGTGTGTGTGTGTGTGTGCCATTGTGTCTCCTCACCAGTGAACTTCTCCAGCTCAGCGAGTGTGTCCTGGTAGGTTTTGATGAGGTGGCTGTAGCGAGCGATGACGTCCTTCCGCAGGTTGTCCCAGTGTGGTGAGAGCTCACCCAGATTGTTCAGCTCCTGAATCCTGACCAGCACAACACACACACACACACACACACACATAAACACACACTTTTTAACAATAAATCAAGAAACACCAATTTACTCCTTTCACTCTAATTCTACTTCTTAGTTTATATAAGAATTTCTTATCAATGACATACAAAGAAGCACCTTCACTAGTATATTATAAATAGCAAGTGTGTGTGTGTGTGTTCCAGCCTCACACCTAGTGTGTCTGTAATAGACTCCAGATCCACAGTGACTCTGAGCTCTTGTGTTTCTACTCTCCGTCTTATAGCTCGGGCCTTTCAGCCTTATTAGAGATGCAGCGAGAGTGAAACCTCAGAGGGGACGAGCTGGAGGAACAAACGTGTGCATGTGGACGAGAATCACTGAACAACTCATTTCCTGTTTCGCCTTAAAGGTAGAATTCCAGCCTGATGTTCAACTTGATCTAGTGCTAACGTGCTGGGTAGCAGGTTGTACGTTGCTAGTGCAGGTACGATGTGGTCGGTTTGAGCAGAGCACACACACACACACACACACACACACACACACGCACACACACATGGGCATGACATGAAGAAAAGTCTCACTGCTGCTCTCTTTGGCTAGAGATGAACCCTGGGGAGGGGCTGAATCCAACGTGTCAGGTGGTCTAAATGCATGCTGGGTAATCTGACAACATTTCAATGAAGGAAGCAGAAGGAGGGACGAACGTCAGGATTATACTTAAGTTAAATACCATATGCAATTACGCATCGTATTTTCAAATCATTATGCAAATTGTCCCATTATGCAAGGTCTCCCGCCAACTGAGACACGCTTTTTTCCAAACCTACAAAAACACACAGACACACACACACACACACCATAGGAAGCTTTCAGCACTCTGAAATCAAATAACTTCCAGAAAAAACAAAAAAAACAAACCAAAGCATTGTCCCTGGAGCTAATCCTCATTAACAGTCAGTGTGCCCCTGCCCAGGTGTATTGTGGGATTGCCCAAAGGGGCTAAACACTGGGGCTGAACTACAGTTAGATTTACATAGGTAATAGAGGGCTTATCTGTCTAAAACAGGTGGTTCCAGCTTCGCTCCAATGTTTGAGGAAAAAAAAGACCTTTAATACCCCTCATTAATGAAAAGCTCAAGCGCATTTTATTCTAGAAGAAATTTCCATAAAGAACAATGATTCATTTTTATGTAAATTTGGGCTCAGAGACTCCACATGCCCTTAAAACTTCCAGCAATGCGATTAGCATCTGCAAATGATACGAGCGCCGTAAAAACCTGCTGATTCCTCGTGAGCAAGGAAGATGAAAAAAAAATAAAAAATTAAATAAAAGATCCCGCGGAATCTACTGAAGAACAAAAGTCAGTTCTGTTTCGAAAAGAAAAAAATTTGAAAGAGAGACAGAATTATATCAGGTTTGGAGATATTACAGAGTCGATAAGCCAGGTGTAACCTACAGTCCTAAGGCTACTTTCACACACACACACACACACACACACACATCCACACCGAGTTCTTTTAGCCTAAGCCCTTCGACGAGAAACATTCTGCTCGGGGTTTATTGATGGTTATCTGGCCAGGCTCTTGTGTTTTCTGTTCTCACTTTGGCCTGTGGCATTCTCTTAAATAAATTACAGTGATTCAATGAAAGCAGGGATTCTTCTGTGCGTACTCTTAAGGGTCATTATGGGACGGTCTGCGGCAGAACCGCATTATTTGTTAGCTGAGTGGACAGCTCTGGAGATGACGGCGTGTGCCTGGGCCTTTAGGAACCGTGAGATAGGTTAAATCCATCAATTTCTCAGTCGGGCCGGAATCCAAAGCTAAGGCTGTGAACTTTGGTTGTTGCGAAGACTGCACATATACAAGACACGCTCTGATAAAAGCACGCCATTAACAGAGGGGCATTTTGCCAAGCGGTTAGGATATATTCTGTAAATTACATTTTCTTTTTCTCTCCGTCTAATAGGCGAAGGCAGATATGCGGCTAAGGGGGTTTGATTAGGAAGGTCTTGAGCCCTCTGCTGCACTTAAAGAGAATTACGGCGGAAATGCCACCGAACCCGAACCTACTGCTGAGCCAGCGGATAATTTGCAAGTCGGCTTTTAAAGAAGACGATTAAGATCTGATTAGATGGGGCTCGTTTCAGATCCAGATGATACAAAAACAAGTCTGGAATGAAGAACGTGCGGATATATTTTACACTCCAGGTCAAACCAGGACTTTTGATAGTTCAGAATAACAAAACACGGTTCTGAGAGTAAAAACTCGCCTTATTTCTCTATATAATCCCCTGCTACACTGATGCACGTATCCCAGTGTTTCACTAGCGCTTGGACACCATCAAGGTAGAACGTTTTCTCAGTATCGAGAATGCTTGCTTCACGTCTGAAACGCCGGCCTCCCAGGAACTCCTTTAATGGATGTTCCAAACGTGTAGAAATGTCTTGGAGTGAGGTCAGGACTGGACGGGGGATGTGGCGATAACTCCCAGACGAGTTCCTGTAACGTGCAAGTGGTGATGGTGAATGAGTGTGTGTACAGTTCTCACACCGATGCATCTGTTCCGCAAGTTATCCGTCCATTTTAAGGATCGGGAGTCACCTCGGCCGGGAGAAGCATTCATGGTCCTGGCTGAACTTGAACATCCTTCATTACTGATTTTGAGACACTTTAAAAGAAAAACTTTTCACTGTAAATATGTTTCATACTGAAATATTCAACATGTTTTGAGTTATATCATGGTTGGTGTTGGATTTATTTATTTATTTATTTTAAATCCTTTAGGAATTGAACAGTTGTCCGCATTTCACATCACCTGCACGATTAACAGGAGAACTAAATTAATTGTGAATGAGGAATTACCGAACACGGAATAAATCTTACAGCAGATGGTAAAAAAAAAAAAGCATTGCAGATGATGTTGAACAAAGTAAAACATTTATGGGAAAAAAAAATTAAGTTTAAGAAAAGGATGTTATTATAGATCTCATATTCATTATAGAAACTCGAATGCAAGCTGTTCGGGTGTATTTTTAGTTTTAAGGTAGAATTAAAAGAAATGAGTAGGAGGTCTGAATTATGAGGTGATAAAATCACCCAACCTATAATGAGTCAGGATGGGAGGAAAAGGTAAAAAATACACGGAATAAGAATAAAAGGAAAAGCGGCGTGTTAGTGAAGTGGAGAAGAGGATGGATCGTAGAGAAAATGACGAGCGGCCCGGGGGGGGCGGCGTGCTATCGTGCTCCATCGGCGCGACTGGGCTACAGAGGAAGCCTGTCATGTCGTGGCCTTTATTTCATGGTACATTATGGGAGCTGTTGGCTTTAATCACTGGAGCCTCGGTGCCTGGGGTCAACAGTAGCACTGCGACGGGAATCGCAATTAATGCAAGAGCCTCGACTGCACGAATCAGACCAAAAACCTTCCCTCGAAAAGCCAGTATATGGTTCAATCTGACATGAACGAGTAACAGAAGAGAGAGAGAGAGAGATAAACCGCGACACAGAAAGCACGAATGAACAAACTCAGTGAAAATGTCCTTTGTTGTGACGGAGGTTGTTTTAACCCGCTTTATATAATAACCATCTTCCCTAATGGCGCTCGCGCTCGCTTCTATCATGCTCTGTTGTCATGCTGCAGAATTACTGCACTAATAGTGTGTTCACTCGGATAGTGGGCTGTGATTATTACCCACTGAAACGCTATCAAAGACACTGAAGGCTTTCACATCACTTCTTCATTAATCGATTTCAATTGATTTTCCTTCGTTCTTTTTTCTTTTTTCGAAGGCGATACCGGGAACACGACACGACTCTAATGAAACCATTAGCTTTGAAAATAGGGAGAGAATAATCTTATAACGCACACACACACACACACACACACACTCGGTGACACGCAAGCGGGAGATTAAAGCGCGTGGGTGGATTTGGCGCGTCGCTGTCGACATCAACAGAAGCGCAGACAGGGAGAGCTAACATTATGGCATGGTGGAGTCACTGATTCAGGAAAGGACGGGAAAATGAGATGAAGAATAAGTCGTGATATGCTGAAACACCTTCTGCTTCGTGGCAGCTTCGCTATATAATCGTCACACGACGGGTTTTGGATGATAAAAACAAATCTTAATAATGTTGTGCCATTTTGGGCCGGTACTTGGGAATGAGAATAGAGTATGTATCAAGCTCAGTATAAGCTTAGGTTTAAAAGCAATAAAACACTACTAGAGTATCGCTGGAGTCTCCTAGCTCCAACTGAGAGAGTTAAAGCACTGATGCTTGGCTTTAAACTGCAATCTGTCTGAACGCGTGTATCAGACCCCACACGTTCACCTCAAACCCGTAGCCCTACGCTCCATCACTCGGGATACAAGGAGGACCTGAATCAGACCTACGTCCTATTTGTAATAGCATTACAATAGATTTTCTTTAAACGTTATTAAAAAGAGACCAATGGAAATCCTAAATTCACTTTTTGATCATTTTAGAGAGTCACATGCGTCTCCAGTGTGTGACAATGACACATACAGTACATCAGATTCTGCTCTTCAGATACAACATTTTGTGATGTTGATAACGCCTTCATTCATGTTTAGATCCTAAAACTTTATTTTTTTTTTATTAAACTTTAATCATATTATTCATGAACAAGTGAAAACTAATAAGGAAGGAATCTGGATACTAGAGTGCTCATCTGCATCAGCTGGAAACAGCTGGACAATTTGAGACAACTTTAAATTCTTGTAACTTTAAACATTTTCTTATTAATTTTTTTGTTTTATTTAATATGTAAAAAGTTACTTTCTATAAAAGAAAAATCCTTGGCTTGCTCATCAGGGATCTGATCCTTATGATCTGTACACGTGCCATAATTTTCTTTTAATTTTGTGAAGCTGCTTTGAGACAATGACTTATTGTTAAAAGTACTATATAAATGAAATTAAATTGAATTTAATCAAATTAATATGTATATCATTCAGAGGTGGATGATGCTGAGGAGTTATCCTTCACTACTGCACTTGAATATTATTTTGGGGTGTTTTTAGTTTACTTTAGTAAACTGTTATTAAGGAGGAGTTTAATATGTACAGTACAGTACTCTTCCTTAATTGTATTTTTTTCCTTCTAATATTTGTATTTATACATTAAAAGTACAAATATTTATCACAAATATTTTTGTGATTTATTTTAATACTTGATTACATTTATGCTGTCCTGGTCTCTTCCATTTTTAGTCGACCTTGATACGTTATCTATATAGTACTTAAATTTGTAGTAGTGTTTTTTTGTTTGTTTAAGTTACTAATTATTTGCACAACTAATCTGGAATATACTGTATATAGAACGTGACTTGAACACAATAGAAAAAAACAATGTATTAAATTGTGTCCTTAGCAAAAGTGTATTAACTCACTAGGGACACTGATTCCCAGTTCAGACCGTTTGTTTTTATTTGGATGTTCATCCAATCAGTCATTTTATAGACACACACCACAGATCTTGGGGACAGGACTTTGTGAACATTGGTGTGACTCATTCGAATGTCAAACTGTTAGAAAAAAAGAAGAAAAAAAAAGAGACTAATTTCACCTTCTGCAAATTTCAGTATAATTTTTCGGGAGTTAATTTCCCGTGCATGAGATCTGTGGATCTTTCGTAAATTAGATTCTGACCGGCTTAAGCTCATGCCACTGTTTTTTTGCTGAACAGAGAATTAAATCTGCTGCAAATTAACGGGTATTGTGCGATCAATGAAATGTCTGAGATGTTCAGCAGGATCGGGTGAAAGGGTGAAATCTGAAAATGAACCACTAATTGGGGATCTGGGGCACAAGAGACTGGAGAGACCGGAGAGAGAGAGCGAGAGAGAGAGAGAGAGGGAGAGAGAGAGAGAGGAATAATAGGCACATGGGAACTGTTGCCTAGCAAAGAGTCAGACATACGAGATATGGTTTAGGAATGTGTGTGTGTGCGGATAAGGGATGTAGGACTGTATTTGTCAGTAATGTATGGGTTCAAATCCTTTGCATTTATGGTATTCGGCACACTCCTCTTATCCAGAGTGACTTCCATTTATCTCATTACACGTTACACATCTGAGCAGTTGAGGGTTAAGGTGTTGCTCAAGGGTCGAACAGCAGCAATGGCAGAGGTGGGGTGAAAAATCAGTGATTTAATAATAGTTCTTACATGTGAATTCGGGAGAGAGAGAGAGAGAGAGAGAGAGAAGGAAAGAAGAGAGAAATAAGTGGCTACAAAATAAAAAATAAAAAAATTCTGACACATTATAAAATAAACATCCCGCTTGGAACCGAGACTTCACTCAACCAGAACCACTTATCTATGTTCATAAAAGGACATTAGGCATAATTTATAGTACGCAGAGTTCCAGTCGCTCTTAACTTATCCATAGTTTATCCGCTGGTGCTTCTGCTGTCTACTTCACCACTGATAAATCGCCTGTGGCAAATCCAATTATTTAAAGATTCAATAAAATACATTAAAACCTCCCAGGACCTAGTGAATAAACTACACAAAAAAGGTGCTTCTATTGAAGTGAAGATTAGTGCTCGAATCGAATATAAACACACAGTCAGCGTGGTCAGTAACGTGTACACACAGCAGCACGTGAGGGTGAGAGGTGAAAGACTGCACGTGGCTACTTCAAGCTGCAACATGCTTAGAGTGGAGCGCTATCATGCTATCCACCCACTTCCACATACATGAGCTCACACTTATCCTTGATTGGCTGGGAAAAGGGGACATAAAGAACATGCAAGCGTTCCTTGTCAGATATTCCGGGCCAAGTTCCTCCCTTGGCTCTGCGTCTAGTCATAATTTTTCATAAGTGATTTTTTTTTTTAACTTGTTTTGACAAGTCAGCATATTTATTGAGTTTCCCCAGAGTGTATAAAAGATGCTATATTGATTGGGCACAGGAACGTGGCTACTCATAAGAAATCATATGGAGATGTATATGATGAAAAGAGGTGCATTTTTGCAACATCTGAAATAAGCTTCTGAATTGATACAATTTGGGGAAATTAAATACTTTTGGGCCTTTGTTTGAAAGTTTCTAAGCTTGAGCTGTAGTCTACAAAATTCTTAGTCAGATCTGCTTGTTTTTATCAGAATGTGCGTGGCCCTGGGCTTTGACCTGCACTCCATACTCTCCGTTACAGTCCAGCTTACAATACTCACTCACTGTCGTCTATAACGCTTTATCCTGTATTCAGGGTCAGGAGACACCTACCCTCACTCATACACTCACTCACACACTACAGGCAGTTTGGGAACGCCAATTAGCCTAATCTGCAGGTCTTTGGACTGTCGGAGGAAA
>JAQMYI010000039.1:1284932-1297902 GCA_030014275.1 Clariallabes melas
GCACCTCAGATTAGAGCCGTTATGAAGCTTTACAGAGCAGAAGTAGCAGATATACATCTCAATATCAACTGTTCAACTGAGATTATTGTGTATTTTGGATAAACGGCTTAAGTATTGTTTTACAGTGTAGAAAGAAATAAACATCAGTAACGAGCATGGAGTTAGAGAGGGGTGTCCAAACTTTTGACTGGTATTGTAGGCAATGTTGCCAAATTAAAGCCACCACAACGTTTTGACAACCAAATAAAATCAACCTTGCTGGGTTATATACAGTATTTGAAACTAAATTAATTATTACAAACACTTTACTAAACACTTTAATATGTCATATAGATGTATGTATGTAAGATGCCATATTCTGTTATTTCTGCATGGAGGCACAAATTTGATGAAACTTCTTTCCATCGGAATGTTAGCTTGAATGATGAAAAGACCACATACAGTAGAGCACCTGCATGAACACACACATACACACAACACACACACACCCTCCTACAATATACAGTATACGGCTCTTACACTGCCCCTGGCAAGCGACAGAAATGTGACAAGGATGCTCTGGAGAGCTCTGGAAAGCTCCGGTCCATAAATCAACCCTCTTCCTTTTAAGACCGCAGGAGTCTGTAGTGCTCAAAACTGTTGGTTCATGCAGCTAAAGAAAGATACCAAAAAGGAGGAATATGTACTAAAACGTATGGAAGGAAAGAAATATGCTTAGCTCAGGTGGAACCTAAGATAACAGCATATGGATATAAAAGAAATGCCAACACAGCATGTTTTTCTCTCTCTCTCTCTCTCTATCTATCTACTTGCTTCAGAAGACCTCTAACATTTTGGCATGACAAAAGAAGAAAAAGTAAAGTAAAGAGTTCTGCGTCAGACCTTTCATAGTGTCAGATCTTGACTTCCTTAGACTTGCTACCTGAAACTCCATTAAACTTTAGACTATATATAAACCTGCGCTGTTAGAAAGCCAAGAGTTGTACAAAAACATCGTCACCGCTACTTGTGTAAAGTCTGAGCAGTACAGATAGCAGGTACAGAAGTGTTTGAGTGTAAGAGTTGTACAATGTGGATGCATACTGGATAAAAAATAAATAAAAAACCTTGACGTTTAGTCATTTATATTTCATTTTATTGTCTACTTAATCAAAAAATGTCTTTGCTTCAACTGAGTAATAATCAGCAGTTTTAAAATACTCACTACTTATTTATAATCAGTTATAAATAATTAAGTCTGCATCGCTTGAGGTTCCTGGGCAGCTGGCATGAAAAGCTGCCGTTTTTTTTTTCCTCCACCTGTATTCCTCCTGCACCACCGCTTCAGTATCCATTAAGGATGAATTTAACATCAATAAATAAGGGACAAATCCTGACTGTGAAATTCTAAAGGATAACTTCGAAGTACAGTGATGTTATACATATCAATTTAAAGTGCTTGCGTGGTCCATGGTGGTACGTGTCAGAAAAATCAGCTCAATCAATGTATTTTAAATAAAATCTGCTGATATAGTGGGGTCAGGGGTTAAGGCATGGGACTACAGTTCGGAAGGTCCGAGGTTCAAATCTCACCACCGCCAAGTTGGGCAAGGCTCTTAACCCTCAACTGCTCATATGTATACTGAGATAAAAATGTACTGTAAGTCACTCGGGATAGGGACGTCTGCCAAATGCCGTGATGTAAATGTAGTGTATGCAGTGGGTGTGTGATGGTACCACACTGTACCACAGCCAACCACATGGGGGTATAAGTGAGACTGACTAAATTTGTCATTTACTACCAATATACTGTACTGACCTGACAAGAAGCAACTAATTAGTATATGGTGGGAAAAGTACACAAATCCTGAACTCAAGTAAAAGTAGAGCTTACACAGCGCAAATAGTACTCGAGTAAAAGTAGAAGTTCTCTACTATGTGTTCGAGTAAAAAATTTGAGTTTCCCTTTGTTGTTCCTTGTTCTGAGGTTGTAAATTTCGACTTACAAGCTTAAGTTGAATGCAGCAAAACAAACCAAATAAAGCTGTCAATTCTGCAACATTGCTGATTACATTTCAAGTAGGTTACATACAGTATACTATAGTACTGAATTACATTCTTTAGTTCAATATTAACTAACTTCATTCGTTCCATTTTTTTCTACCAAATTTGCATCTAGATGCTTTTTTCCTTTATTATTATTATTATTATTATTTTATTTGATTTTTTTAATGAAATTCAGTTATCTTGAGTATATGAAGCTATAATGCGATTAGAACCTTGAAACATCACTACATGCCATGATTTACAGTAAATGGCCACATCTACTGTAGATGTCTACAGCTGTAGGCTGGAATAAAGTATTTTAAAATTTGCGCTAAACACAGAGAAGTCTGGGAAAATTCCCAGAATTCAATCACATGCACATACAGTATATACGTTTAAATGTGGACCAGATACACACACAAACATACACAAAATAAACATTTGAGGCTGGTGCCATTCATGGAGAAGTTTATGAAACTGAAGAACTAATTCTGAATCTAGTTCACTAAAATCACAATGAGGTGAGCAACAAAACAGGAACGATATGACCAACAAAACAGGAACAACGTGATTTGTGATATCGTTTTTGATTGCCAAGATAGCATCTGAAATAAAGTTATGTTTGGACTTTGGAGCGATGGAAAAAAGATCGAGTCCAGATCGAGTCTATTCCAGAGCGATGGGCGTGTCAGGGTGAGAAGGGAAGCGCATGAAGCAATGCAATATGTATTTATTATTATTTTTTTTTAATGAAGGTATGAGGAAGAGAGACATGCAGAGTTGGACAGCAAGATGAGACAACTCCATTTTTGCAGGATTAAGAAAAATGGAAAAAGTTTTTCAGCAAACTGATTATATTTTGTGCATGTCTTGGAGTCACAAAAAAAGCACAAATACCAAAATATTTTGTCAAAACTGTTTGAGTTATATCAGTGTGAATTTTAAGTGATTTTTCAAAAAGCTATAACTCCAACTCCCACAGTTTTGGTGACACCAAATTAGATCACGGGGGGAGAAAAAAGTGTGGGAGTTGTTTTGCACACAAAACTTTTTTTTTTGATTGTTGAAGATCAAGATAAACATTAAAAACAATAGAAATATTTCAGTCCACAGCATCATCAGCCTCCTCCTCATCCTCCTCCTCAACACATTTCAGTTTCAGTACATGATGGCAGCCCTATATCGTAGTACAGATTTTACGATTTAACCAACAGCTTCCCACACACAGCGAATGCATCTCATTTCATGACTCTTATACACAAATCACTCATGCATATTTTAAGAATTGTAACATTATTTCACTGCTTCACTACAGTGCTCACATTACAGTGCATATAGCTTTGTTAAGTATATCACAGTAATCAAATAATGTTCCATTACATACCTGTAATACATTACTGCCAGAGTGACTGCAGTGACAGTACCAGAGTGCAAACATCCTTTTCTTGGCTATAAAATTCTCCACGAATCCTATAAACACATTTAAATCACTCATGGACGCCGTGTGTTGGACAGCAAGGCTGCGGTCCATTCCGAAGTGCACTTCACAGGGTGCTCCCTACTCCCTACTCCCTACCAGTAAATGCCGGTGAAGGGAACTTCCCTCGACAAAAAAACTCCCCCATTCGGAACACCCTGCAAAGTCACCAGCGCTGACGTCACTTCCTCCGTGCGTTACCATGGTAACATAAGCACCCCGGATACCTGCTGCTGCTGTGAAAATTTCACACTACGGACATTAAATATTGAATATTTATTAAACCAAACTGATCCCATTATAAAACACTATTGAAACATGTATATCTTATAAATAAATTATTGATTAATTATAATAATAATTGATTTAAGACGTATAGAGATTTTTTATTTTTTTTTTACAGATTACTAGCCTATATAATACTAAGGATTTTCTGACTTAATTAAAATGTAAATTTTTATGTCCATTTAATATGATGTCTTCCTCTATAATAATAATAATAATAATAATAATAATAATAATGAATATATGAATCCTTTTTCAAGCTCCATTTTTTTCACTCTCCAGCGAGACGCAATGACTTATGGGACATTTTTCATCCTTAATATTATATTGGCTCATCACGACAAGTTGGCCTTCGCTTGGAAATCAGGCGTCTGCAGGACGTGTCGTGCTTTGCACAAAACATTGTGTTTAAAAGTATAACTGAAATAAAGTTATATAGTGGTTTTCATGTTAAAAAACGCTTTGTTACAGGCAACCTTGCGTGTCAGAGAATAATAATTTTCCAAAATTATGTAATAAATAAATAAATAAAAACCTGAGAGAAGGAGCTGACAATTCCTACACAATGACGAGTGAAAAACCCGTAGGTGTCAGTGCGAAAGGTGATCGTGTATACAGTATAGCTGAACTAGAACTAATTACTGGGTGTGAAAAATAGACACACGGTGTACGCATACTTTAAATAAAGCCAGGCAAGTGAGAAAACATATTTCTTATTTGTACAGTATCTTGATTAAATTTAAATCATTCTGCATCAATGGACAGGTTGCTTTATTTCTTTTTTTGTTTTGTTTTAAAGGAAGTAAAACTAATCCCGCAAGAAGTGAGTCATGATTAAAACATAATAAGGAACATAAACGTGTAAATTAGCTGCCTGGTTACATTTAAAAGTTTGTTCAGAACAACAAAAACAAGAAAAGAAAAAAAGGGAACTGAACCAGGGGCATGCTTTTTCAAATTCTGTCACGCTAAGATAAAGTATTTTAGGCATTCAGCAAACATGCCCACATTTCCATCTAGAGGTAGAAGGGAAACGGTCCTCTGCCTTTCCTGCTCCACAGAGGAGCCTTGAGCGAGTGACACAACGTTCACATGATTCGGAAACAGCAAAGCGAATTACTGGGTCAATTGCTAGTTTGTAACCTCCTAACATCCCGAGGCTTTCAGTCAGATACGCACATGCTGGAGGTAGAGCAGTTTATTTTCTAAGTTAAAAGCAAAACACACAGTCGCACAGACTTCTCCAACCTTCTGAATTGATATTTCAGAGTTTTATTTTAAAACTGCATTTCATTGTGTCAAAGGTTTGGCAAAAAAAATCTTTCATTCACTGCAAAAAAATAAATATATATATATATATATATATATATATAAAACTTAGTCAAATTGATCTACGATTTCTTATTATACAATTATGAGATGATTATTAAACCCATTTGTAGACATATTTGACTATTTTTAAGTATTCATGTCTTGTCTTATTGGCAGATAATCAAGTATTTTTGAAATAATACTTTGGAATACAACTAGACTTTTGTATGGGGTGTTCAAGTCAAACCAGGATTTTTAATTGCACAGAATAACAAAACACAGTTACGTAGGAGTAAAAACTCCCTTTATTTCTCTATATAATCCCCTGATATCCTAATGCACTTATTCCAGTGTTTCACTGGCGCCTGGACACCATCAAGCTGGAAAGTTTTCTCAGTACTGCCTGTCTGATTCATCTCTGAAACGCTGGCCTCCCAGGAACTCCTTAAATAACATTATATGTACAGTAATAATAATGTACTATGTGTAAATGGCTTGGATTGAGATCAGGACTGTACGGGGGATGTGGCAATAACTCCCAGCCGAATTCCTGTAATGTGTACGGGCGTCTTCTTTAAAATGTTCAAATGTTTTACTGCTGTGCTCTACTGTGCTTGAAGTCCTTGATAAATTTCTTTTGAAAGGTTTGATTTGAACACTCGCAGCTTGTAGTTGCACTAAAGTTGCTTGGAGAAGCTTAATGAATTCAACTCTAACCTAATTTCGAGTTTCTTTAGACCCCAAAAAAAAAAAAAAACCTAAATATGTTTCCTTAAATCTTTCTCACAATGCAAGTATAAAAGGATAATGTTTTAAAAAATATATATATATTACTTATTATAAAACCAAAAGAGTGGCATGACAGATTTTGCTCTAATGTACGCAGTTTTTGGACACAGGAGCATCCAAGTAAACATTCAGTCACGTTTGTTGGTTCTTCATCCATTATCTTGACCCTTTTTAGGGTCTCCGGGGGCTGGATCCTATCCAAGGGATCCTGTTGCATGGCACTTGAACACACACTCACGCATCTAATCATACACTACAGGCAACTTGGAAACAACCTTATAATGCACGCCTTTGGAATGTTGGAGGAATCCCTCAAACACGCTCCATGCTCACAGACCAGAGGCGAGATTCGAACCCCCACAACCCTGGATGTGCGAGGTGATAGTGTTAATCACTAATCACTACACGCATTCGAGGAAAATGTCTCAAAAACAAAGTTATGCGTTGTGATTCTTGTTTGGTGTCATTCCTGACTTTTGTGAATTCCTTGAACGCCTTTTAACAAATCTGTTCATCCAAAACATTTGCTACTTTCATGCTGAAATGATGAAGAAAGTTACTTCCCTAACAAACATTCAAGCTCCATAGTAAACCAGTATTCTGCAGGTCTGGTCATTTATTTTGCGTCCCTGACAGACTGGTATGACGCGGCGTCTGACGAACATGTGCCACTTATTATCCAAAACTAGAACTCAGGGATTCTGCGATGAAAAAGACATTTCTCTTCTTCCTCCTCCCTATATCTGTCTGAACCGCTTCTTCTGCGCCTCTCTCCATCTTTCACCCATTTTCAGCTCCCTCGCTCCTTCCCAGACCTCTCAGTGGGGCAATGACGTGAAGGCGCTCCATAAGTCTCTGTCCGCCTGCCGGCGAGTCTGGCTCTCGTTCCTGACCTAGATAAAAGCCGGACAGGGCTAAATATATCAAGCGGCTTATTGAGGACAAATGTTATGATAAGTCCATGATGACGGTGAAATGTTCACCGGTAAAGGAGCAAGGAACTGGTCCGAGTCTTTTTACTGCCTTTTTTTTTCCCCCCATAATTAAGCAAGAAAAAAATTAATTAAAAAGTATCTGATGTTTTTTGTGACTCAATCATTTGCCACATCACTGCAGATCCCATAAAAAAAAAATAAAAAAAAAACGATGCTGTGGTTCGCCAAGAGACGAGTAAGACAGATGGAAGCTTTGGATGAATTCCAGCATTTACTAAGCAGACATGCGCACACACACACACGCAGATCATTTCTTAGCCACTGCCTACTTTCACACTCACCCGTATGACATTGCTGAGCCTCCACTGCAGTCAGAACCCATGTAGCGTGTGGGCGAGAGGGCAGAGGTCTTCCTGCTCATTAGGCGTGATTAAGAAGAGGACACGAGCTGCGCTTCTGAAACAGCTTTCTCAGCTGCTTCGCTCTGCTCCCTGATCCTGTCTTCATCTATCTGCGCAAGACGATCGGGCTTGCTCAGGCATGTGTCCACTGACATTAGATTCGGAGTGGGCGAGAAGTCAACAAGAGTAATCAAACGGTCTGTCAGGCATCTGATGGCTGTTTAATTGAAGGTGATGTGTGCACTAAATCAACTGACCACAAGGGTGCTTATGATAATAGAACAAGTGTGTGTGTGTCATGAGTTTGGGTCAAGACCAGTGGGTTCCAGAATCAGCACAATCAGCATGTTACCGCTACGGCTTTTATGATTGAGTTGCCCGGGGTAGAAGATTAAAAACATCAAGTGGTAAATAAATTTATATTACGGAACATCTTTCGGCTTTTAAAGTGACGAAGCACTATGAATACGGAATCACCCCTAACAGCCTCAGCCGGATGTGTTTATTCCTCTTATACTACAGCAATTACATCTTTCTTTGATCTTTCTTATTCATATACAGTAGATGCATTAGTGGCATGGTACGTAGCTTAGAACTGTCTCTTCACACTTCCAGCCATGGGGGGTCGAATCTCTCCTCAGTTTAGCATTCGTATGTTCTCCTTGTTCTCATGGGCTTCTTTTGGATAGTCCAGTTTCCTCTCACAGTCTAAAGACAAGTGTAGGTTGAACACACACTGTTGCTGTTTCTAAATGACCCTTAGTACATGAATAAATGTGTGAGTATATAATCGATTAGATAAACATATATTCCCACCCCCTTCGACCTTACATTGCACAGAATAAGTTGGATAGATAATGGATGAATGGATGAATCGTTAACGTCAATGTGGTGGAACATCTGAAAAATAAAGCCTACTTCCTGTTTCCCATTACATCATACTATAGCTTGTCATTAATGCCTCCAACCCATCCAACATGTTAACTTCCATTCTGAAGACTTTCCTATTGTTTGTATCAGGAATAGTCCTTGAAGATGTACCTGGGCTCATTGTCCTATTCGTGTATCTTTATGTAAATTTATTTCCCAGACTTTAGTACAGTTGACAGTTATGTCATCTCATTTGTAGTCACCAGAATCTTGTTTAAGTTGGTTAGTTTGTCTATATATAGGCTTGGCCTCAGGTATGTCTTTGTCTTGCATCTGTCTTGCAACATCGAAAATATGTCTGGCATTTTCATAGAAAACAAAACGGTATAGCTTGTCACTATCACCAGACACTCTTGCAACACCTGATAAATAAATATCATAATATGTTATATAAGGTGGCTCGGTGGCGTAGTGGTAAACAGTGTGGGCTCACACCTCACACCGGGGGTTTGATTCACACTGAGGGTAGTGCACTCTCTCTGTGCTTGGTGTGTTTCCAGGTCCAGGTACTCTGGTTTCCTCCCACAATCCAAAAACATGCAGATTTGGCTAACTGGTGTTCCCAAATTGCCCAAAGTGTGTGTGTGTGTGCCCTGTGATGGATCGACACCCTGTCCAGGGTCCTGGAATAGGATCCTGTACAGAATAAGAAGCATAGAGGATTAATGAATAAAAAATATATTCTATTCTACCTTTTTTTTTAATAATCCCGTGGTCTAGAACTGGCAGCATGTTGGCTTAGTGATTAGCACTATAGCACCTCCAAGGTCGAAGGTTTGATTCCCATCTATGGATCTGTGTGTGGATTCCACAGAGTTCAGGTTCAGGCCCAGAGGAAGCATGTAAAGAGAAAAAAGCAGTGGGCCTGAACCTGAACCCTGTGGAACACAAAGATCCGTAGATGGGAATCAAAGGTTTGATTCCCATCTACGGATCTGTGTGTGGGTTTCCTCCAAGTGCTCTGGTTTCTTCCCACAGCCCAAAGACAAGCAGATTAGACTAACTGGAGTTCCCAAATTGTCCATAGTGTATGAAGCATGTGTGAATGTTGACTGCAGGTGCTAAAATGGGAATACATACAATGATCACCACTGGCCTTCACAGTCCCTAGTTGGACTACAGAGGTTCCAAGATGGAGGGACGGATGGGTGTTACCTTGTTATTGAAAACTAATCGACACTTTCTGACAAAGCAAAACAATTTTACATCAAAGTTGCTCTTTTTTTCTGCTACAGAACATAGTCCAAAAAAACAAAAAACATGCTTGTGCAGAGAATAAGATGCAGTATGTCAGGCATATGAGAGATTCCAACACTGATCCAGTGTTTCAAGCCAGTGTATTTTTATCTGGAGTGTTGCACGAAACCTAAATCCCCGTCTGATCACTCATGGATTAGAATGAGCAAATAAACAAGCTCAGATGCCAGACCATCTCTCCAGCTCATACCTGGTACGGAACCAAAATAAGCTGCTTCCAGTTATCTCTGCGACAGGTGTATTTGCACGTACACTCTCTCTCTCTCTCACACACACACACACATTAAATACTTCACTCTTTCAGCTCTTCTCTTTTTTCCCCCCATTTAGCTCTCCTTGCTCCTGTATGAATATGAGCAATCCTCTCTCACGTTCCCTCTCCCTCCTTCAGCATCAGGTCCCTGGGATTCTCGGCTAAATTGCTTTTTCCGAAAGCAGGCCGTGGCCTCCTGCTTTTTATTTTCATAAAGCATCATTAGATATTGCGTTCTGCGCTCAGGATCCAGGAAACCAGAGGATGCGCTCAAAAGACGGGACAACAAAATATAAAAACCGAGGTTCAAACAGGGAGCCGGTCACAAAGCCTGAGCCCTTTTCGACATGAAGAAGAGCTTGTATTATTATGTAAAGCTGACAGACTGACAGGCTGTTGGGAATATTACAATATAACTCTGGATGGAGCTGGATGGAAGGCTGGTACAGTACTGCAAGATCTAATAGAGATAGCAGCTTTTTTTTTTTTTTTTTAGAAGTTCTCACCTTGGAAACATCCTCAGCAAAAGCAATTTAGTAGAGTAATGTTTTTACACTTCATCAGTCCAGGCTTTGGTTATCACGTAATCGACACGGCAAAACCTCCACTGATAAATTAACACTTCTGAATAAAGGGCTGGTGTGATTAAACGGTGCGCGCTAGAGACAATTGGCAATGTAATTAAATTCGACACTGATTCTGCTGTGAGATTTAGTTAATTTGATGTTGGAATTACATTGCACCAAACCCGAGTTTTCGTAAATAAGACGAGAATTCTGCAGTGTTTGGCTAAATCCGTTACATTTACAGTACGTTCTAAATCATTCATGATGGTCTGATGTTGAGTCCTGGATTTGAAAATAAATTTGACTGTCAAAATGATTTTCATGACTTGATTGACTCAATTGTTTATTTTTCATGCATGAAACAGCATTTCAGCTTTTGGGGGGCACGGTGGTGTAGCGGTTAGCACTGTCGCCTTGCACCTCCAGGGTCCAGGTTCGATTCCCGTCTCTGTGCGTGTTGAGTTTGCATGTTCTCCCCTGGCTTGGTGGGTTTCCTCCCGCAGTCCAAAGACATGTAGGTTAGGTTAATTGGTGTTCTCAAATTGCCCGTATTGTGTGAATTAGAGTGTGTGTATGTGTGTGCCCTGCGATGGATTGGCACTGTGTCCAGGGTGTACCCCGCCTCATGCTCTAAGCCTCCTAGGATAGGCTCCAGGTCCCCGTGACCCAGAATACAGGATTAAGAGGTAATGACGATGAGTGAGTGAGTGTTCAGCTTCCATTCTGTTGAAATAAAAAAGAAAACTCTTATGGCTTCTTCGTTTCAGATCGATGATGTGTTCCAGTTCCTCCACCGACAATAACAAGCCACCATTAAGAAACTTAAAACAGGAAGTAGAGTGAAAAGACGAATCAGTCAGCGTGCAACTCTGACAGCACAGCTTCCACACCTGATACCATTTACAACATGATTTAGTGCAAGCCCCAGACCACTGTGTTCAAGCAGATCTTTGGACAGCTCCTGAGCTTCGAGACAGTTTCCACACTTTAAAAAATGCTTGAAAAACAGGCCAGAGTCTGGAAAAAACAAAAACAATTTTTGAACCCTATGACTTGAGGCTTGAACCGCACTTCCTTACCTGACTTACACTCGACTTTGATTCGGGCTTAAATGATTTACCCGAGTTTACCCGAGATGCTCTAGTGCAAATAGGCTGTGGCACGGATAATAACTGCTTCTTCAGCATAAAGGCAAGCTTAGTGATTTTAAAGTCAATACATTTTTATTACTATCTGATGAAGGTTCTGCTCTTCATTCCAGCAGCGTTAATAGAAGAAGTGCTCAAATACGAAACTCCAGTCGATATGGCGCCATGAGCTTTTTAAATGGAAGAAAGACAAATGATGTGGACCAGCTACATCAACCAATTAGGACAAAGAGGCATGTAGACACTGCCTGTTAATCATGCCGGCTGTTCTTTCAGACCAGCGTCAGTGGAGGGAACACTGGGTCAGAAAAGGATCTTTGATGCTCTGATGCTATAAAAGAACGTTGTTTGTGATGAATATCTACCTAACTCCAGTCTCTGTGATTGGTTGCATTCAAAAGTTTACATACGCTGATCAGGGAAATGAATCTCATACCTAGTATACTGGGATTTCAAAGGATTCTTTGATCTTGTTTTTGTTTTTCTTCTGCAGCGGAATGATTGTACAAAATACCTTTTTAATCCGAATATATAGATTAAATTGAATTGAATTGAATTGAATATGTTTGTGTCTTCTGCCGTCAACACATGGTTCAATTTAATGATTAATTCAGTGGTGCTGCAAGTCAAGAAATGTCTTTTTATTTGCCAAACCCAAGGCGTTTCAACTTTTTGTTAGCAATCATGATTGACTGTTAAATATAAAAACGGTTTGTTTGACACCAATTATTGGATTGACCAAGGGAAAGTCCAAGAAGCTCAAAGTAGATCTGATGGAAACAATTATGGAAGATTTCCAAAAGTGAGGATTGACTCTTGAAGTTTCCTGCAGATTCCAAAATCATCTCATCTTACAGTACATTTCTGTATAAGTTATTGAGAGGTTCAGCCACACACTGTCACCCTCAGCTGAAAGGAAACTGGTCTGGATGTTCAGGAACGCCCCAAGTAAGATTTACACCACTATGGACTGAAAGACAGCCAACCAAGAAAGGAGCCCTGCTCCAAAATCCACACCTACAAGCTTGACTTGGAGGGTAAATTTTTGTCCAGAGCAGTGTTTGGAGGCATGGTGGTGGTAGCATCCTGCTTTGCACAAACTGGATGGAAAAATTAAGACTACCTGAGAATTCTTCTGTAGAAACTTGGACAAAATTAAGTGCTCCAACGGGACAGTGACCCCAAAAACACATGAAAGCTGGTGATGGAATTGGTGATGGAGCTTCAACACTATGGAAAATTTAAGAACTTTTTCAAAGTCAGGCCCATACCAGAAAACCAAAAAATGTAACCAAACATTAATGATTCTGCTAAGAACAGTTAATTAATATTTAATCAGAATTCTGGCAACTTCTGGCTTGTTGATGGTGACCAAAAGCTCTGATTATAGGTAACTTTAGTTCAGGGGTACTCAAATATAAATTCGAAAGATCCACTTGACAAATTTCTATTCAGCCCGAGGTCCGGAAAAATGACAGTCCAATTTCAACTACAAAAAAAGTCAAACCCAAACCCAACTCTTAAATTCGCTGTTTTCAAAATCAACTTATATCAATGGCCAGCTTTGAGCACGCCATTAGGATATTAAGGACA
>JAQMYI010000039.1:1334772-1347687 GCA_030014275.1 Clariallabes melas
TATTTACACATTAAGTTTACTGAAAGTAAAAACAGTTGAAAGTCAGAGGACGTTTCTTTTTTTGCTGAGTATAGTATCAAATTATTATATGAATATTAATATATTCACATATTCATATGATTACTTTATAATAATGCTGTTTATTAATATTTCCCTAAAACACCACACTATATTGTGCTTTTTTCTCTTATTAAATGTCCTGTTTCTTTTTTTTTTTTCCAAAAGCTGCTCAACACTGTTGTAATGTGTAACGCAATTCAATTAGACCTAATATAATCTACTGGCAAGAAATATTTTGCGTGAGACTGAACCTCTCTACTAACTTTGGTATTAACATTTGTAGATTAGTAGATTAATTTGAATGTCCAGCTACAAATGTGAACCTCCAAGCATTGTGCAAAGAAGCCTGTAACGAAGACATACTGATAAATCCATGACATTTCAAAATACTACAAATGCCTGAGAAAAGGACTGGACCCTTTGTGAGATCAGATTTTCAATCAGATTTACGAACATCTCACGATTTGCACGTCGCAGGCTTCTTTATCATCAGGCCAAGACTATGAGTCCAAAATGATGTGTTAGGCTTCCTTTGTAATATCAGTGCATTGGATTTATTTTGTCTTGTGCAAAAGCAACATAGGCTATGTTCAGTACTAAGCACGAAAATGTTTAAACATGCATTTTTGCAACTCATTAACCCTTCGCTTAGCCGAGAGCACAAAAGCCATTAAGGTGTTTCTTTGACTTTGTATTGTCTAACAAAATAGAACCAAGGACAGTGCATTTTTTAAAATTAAGCTTGTCTGAAGAAGTCAATTATATATTAATAAAAGTGTACAATCTAATAACAGATTGCGTAATATAATAGTATTATATAATGTATAGTTGCATAACAAACAGGTAAAAAGGACATTTTTTTCAATATGCAATTTTGGCTTTGCAAGAAGCTCAGTGTTAAAGTACCACGATATACATACACACAAGGGGCGTTCAAGTCAAAGCGGGACTTTAGATCTGCACTGAATAACAGAACGCAGATCTGAGAGTAAAAACTCCCTTTATTTCTCTATATAATCCCCTGATACACTAATAAGTCTGTACACTAAAGTCTGTTGTTTTCTTTACTTGCACTTAAAGCAGCACAAATGATGACCCACTTTATCAAAGTTATTATATTTATTATTGCTACAGTCGTTAGAGTATTTGAATGGCCATTCACATTGATGGGTTTTAAGCCAAATTAGGCTTAAAAAAATAAGTTGCATGTAAAATAAAGTCAATTGATTTTATGCATGGGATTTATTTTCCAGTTTATCTCCGGGTTCAGAAGTTTACCCCTGCTGTAAATAATTCAAAAAGGTTGATGATGTCAGTCCAGATGTTTTTGTAAAGAGACTGAAAAGCCCATCGGTTAGCAGCTATTATGCTGAAGAGCAAAGCATGGACTAATGGCGTTCCTTTCCTCTCCGTGAATAAATACCAGCCTTGTCAAGATCAAATTTCAAAGCCTGAGCTGGGCCTACGAAACCAAGAGTTTGAGAACAATGTACATTTCTTTTAATTCCTTATTTATTTATGTTCGTTTGTGCTAATAATCAATTATCATGTATAATACTCAAAGCACAGATACGCTCATCCTGATAACGTGCTAGAAATTTCCAACTAATGCAAAGCATTTAAAGCACTATAATGTTGAGATTTAACTTGATTATGTGACTAATACCTCCAATAATATTAGTTCACTGATCACAAGTTTTTCCCCTCTGTGTCTGATAAGAACATTTCAGGGTAAAATATCTGACTCATCATCTGCCGTATTGGATATAGAGTAATAAAATAAAACACTCTGCGTGTGTGTGGTTTTAGAGAGACAGTGTGGTGTGATACATCCGGATGCAACATGGAGGTAATGTTACTCCCGTAAATATTTTTTGCTTCCTATGACAGCATCTTACACCATGGTCATTTGTAAGCACAGTGGTACAGTACCTCGGCATACAAATCTTCACCTGGACGTCATGGGCTCTACTCAACAGGAAGTCAGTTATTTTGGGTTGTTTGCAAAACGCACCAAATGGAATTTAATATACTCCTCCTATGGGGATTTATACAATCGCCATCAAACTGGGCCAGTATATTCTCCAGACATTGAAAATTCAATTGGCACTGGATTTTTGACATCTTAAACGGTTCAGATGGTTTCATACTTTAAACTTAAAACAGGCTAATGACATCATACCGAGTGAGTTATTCCCCAGTATCCGCGGATTTTTAGAGGTCTTAACGTGCTCAAAAAGCACACGCAGTAAAACACTGTCAGAGTTTATTTGAGTCCAAATGGATTCATATAAACACAGCTGGGTGCTAATTCAACACTTAAAATTTTTAATTCAACACTGGGGAATTTGCTGTGCAGGTTGTGTGGTGCGCCTGGGCAGCGATGGTGCAGGTGCTTGGGCCCGCTCATTGTTGCTTTACAACTACAGTATATTAATAATATTCTTACTGTGACAACTAATACTTTTTAAATAATATTAATAATACTCCTATTTCAATTACTGCTAATAATACTATTCCTACTTCTACTACTACTAATAATAATGCTGATGAAAAAAAAAGAAAAATACCCCATTTACTGGTAGTAATGGAAAAAATATTAATAATATAAATACTCCTACCGCTACTACTAATAGCATTCAGAATAAAAATATTCTTACTGCAACAACTAATACTTGTATTATACAATTATATTAACATATAATATTAACTTATTATATTTCTATTTTAGCTACTACATCAAAAACTATCAAAAATGATACTACTGTACTCCTACTTCTGCTACCAATAATAATACTGCTACTACAAAAAAAAATAAAAAATTATATATATATATATATATATATATATTTTTTTTTTTTTTTTTTTTCTCCCCCTGGGGTTTATTCCCTTTCTCATTTCTCATCTCATATTCTCATTTCTCATTTATTTCCCTTCAGATTAATTCGACAGAGTATTTGGCACAAGTTTTATGCCTTTTTTTATTGAGTCTGACCCATCATTCTCTAACACTGAGGATACCCTATAGTACTTCTCCAGTGGCTGGGGGTTTATATGGGCATAGGGTTTGGAGTTAAGGGCCTTGTGCAAAAGCCCAACAGTCCGGCGGTTACGGGGCTTGAACCCAGAGCTTTGACCTCCTGAGTTAAAACTGCCTCAATACTCATTATTACTGTATTATTATTATTATTATTATTATTATAACAACAACAACGATGATGATGATAAAAGTGCTACTCCTGACACTAGTGCTAGAAATAATTGTGTTGTGTCAGTGTGTAGTTTTTCTGTGCAGTGTGTGTGTGTGGACCTGGGCGAAGTAGAGGTTGAGGAGACAGAGGGTGCAGAACTGCAGGCACACGGGGAAGCTGTAGAACAGCCAGAAGGGAAGCGGGTGCAGCTGGCTCGCCTGGGCCATGTTGTTGAAGTAGAAGGAGAAGAGAGTGGTCCTGAGGGCCGACCAGAGCAGACACAGGAACAGGAAGACACTCCGGTAGCTCAGGCGCTTGTGTCCGTGGTGCAGGATGAGCCAGAGTTGCGAGTAGATGAACAGGAACAGCAGCGAGTACAGGAGCGCGTGCACGGCCGTGAGCGCCAGGTCCGAGACCGCGGCGGAGGCGCCTTCATCATCACCCTCCTCCTCATCATCATCACCCTTACCTCCAGCCGTCAGAGCGCCGAGCCGAAACAGCTGCTTCTCCACCGACAGCATGGCGACCAATTAACCAATTAAACACGTTAACGCGCTTCAACGATCATTAAAACATCCGCAAACTTCTCATAGATCGGACAAACGTCATGACAAAGTTGCACGTAAAACTCTAAGAAACAGCGAAAACTATCTGTCTAATATCGGATGAGAGATTAAAAGCGGACAAGCCAAAAGAAAGAAAGAAACAAACAAACAATTAAATCTAGAGAGGAAACAAAAATGAGCTCGTTGCAAAAAAACAACTCCAGCTGAAAAAAAAAAGCGCAATCAGCTGGGGTGCGCTGCACGCCCCTCGTCCAATCAGCTGGGGAACGCTCCGGTTCAGGACACGCCCCTCGTCCAATCAGCTATCGCTCGCTCCAGATAAACCCCCACGTCTTGACCAATCAGAAACCTTCTCATGCTTGTGCCCCGCCTACGTAAATATACGCTAGGAAACTGATGACTCCGTAACGCCATTTTGGATCCGAACGCAAGCCTGAATGTTTACGTGCTTAGAACCAAAATGTCGGGTAAAATTTTCTCCTCCCACTGAATATATCATTGGTTATCGCTAAGTCCCGCCTCTGAATCTGATTGGCTGTGAGAGTGTGTGATGCTGGTTGAATCCCAAATAGTCTGGATTGTGGATGCGGAGTGCGCTACAGAGGATGCTAAGGACATGATGGTGTTCCATAGATCTAGTGGTTAGCGATGTCTTTGGAATCCAGCCTCTGTTTCAGGAAGTAACGGTGAACCACAAATCACAGAACGGGATAACTATTTGTATTGCTTTTTATATGTATTTATTTATCTACAGTGAAAAGAAGCAGATTTTTTTTTGCAATGCACATCATTTTATTTTGTTCATGAACCTAATGGAATGAAACTAATCACGTGTAAAATAGTCATATAGGAATATGCATGGGACTGGGATGATGCAGAGTGTGTGTGTGGTTGCACTTTTGCTGTGTTTTGTAACAGAGCAATGCTCTTGTGGAAATCCTGCAAAGCTGCTGCAGCTTACTGCTGAGGGCTTTAAAGAGCACGTGCAGAGTGGAAAAACAGCTCTTATTTACTTTGGGAAATATGGTGAGGTGACATCAATATTATTGTTATTATATATTATTAAAGCATGATGCATGGTGGTGGTAGCATCATATGTATATACATACACTTAAGGAATACATTATTTAATAATGAAATGAATGGATGAGTTGCACCTACAGGATCTGGGTTCGATTCCCCCTGTCCTTGGTGGGTTTTCCTCTGGGTGCTTCAGTTCCCTCCCACAGGCCAAAGGCATGCATATTAGGCTAACAGGCGTTCCTGAATTGCCCATAGTGTGTGAATGAGCGTGTGTATGCCCTGCGTTAGATTGGCACCCCTGGGTGTACCCCGCCTCCTGCCCCAAGTCTCCTGGGATAGGCCCCTGTGACCTAGTACAGGATAAAGTGGTATAGACGATGAGTGAGTGAGTGACTGGATGAGATTAGATGCATTAGTTGCAATGAGTTTAGTGCATTGTGTTGTCAGTCTTAATGAACATTAATGATCTTTGCATCAATAAATCCTATATAGAATTATATCGCTGCTTTTTCTTCTGTCTCTGAGGAAGGTTTTCTCTCTATTTGTAGCTGATCCAGAAGTTCAGACGTTTCTCAAGCAGTTAGAGACGTCCGCTGTGGCGTTGGAGGACTACGGCATGCTGGTGGCGATGGTCAGATAAAATCACTTCATCTTAAAATTTCAGCTTGAAGAGTTAAGTTCAGTGTAGCACAAAATAATATTTGACCATATTCCTCTGTATACCAGATAGTGATGGGAAGTTTAAATCATTTCAGTGACTCGGTTCTTTGAATCTCGTTCATCAAAATAAACGAATCTTTTTTTGAGTCATTTAGTTCATTTCGTTCTTTTCATCAGAAATGACATAAAATGTTGCATTTTCAATAAACAGACCCCCAACACGTCTACATACACAAATTTTGTCTATAGTTCCAGTGTTCAAAATATTACAGTGCAGCTAAGAACATATTATAATGAACAGAATGAGTAGCTCATCTCTCATATCTTCTAGTCTGAGTCGTTCGGTCTTTTGAATCTATTGCACCACATAGCGTTAATGGGAATCACGTGACAAAAGAACGAACGACTCGGAGTCGTTGAGAAAGAATCGATCAATTCTGTAGAAAAAAATCACTCTCTCCGAGACGACTCGTTCTTCTGAGTCACGTTAAAGATTCGTTCAAAAAGAATGAATCGTTCATGAACAAACCATCACTACTCTGGAGTCAGTGTTATGATCTGGGGTTGCTTCAGGTGCTCAGGTCTAGACTTAGCAACGTTATGTGGAATATGTGCCATAGTCCAGGACTCAGAGTGTGAAAGAGAGCACGAGGAATCATTTCCACACATGACCAGGACACCACAGTGTGTGTAGAGGCATCATTAGGATGATAAAGGGAGCCATGTTCAAACTGAAAACTTACAGATACACTCCTGAGTGCGTGAAGGATTTTTTCCCAGGATAGTTTAGGATTATAAACACTGGCGTTTTTGTTTGTGCTGTCAGCAGTCTATCACTGCCTGAGCTCAGTGTAACCTCAGATTCCTGCTCTCGGCTGACAGGAGCTGAACACGATGTGGATTTTCCTGCTGCCGAAGCCTGAAAGCTTGACATGCCGCGCATTCTGAGATGCGTTTCCGCTCACCACAGATGTAAAGAGTTATTTGGTTATTTGAGTTTGTGTCAGTCCTCAAATAAAGGTAAAGGTTTCCACTTGTAACTTGATGCTTTTGTTCCACTGGGTTACAAATCAAGTGTCCCAACTCCTACCTACCTACCTACATACCACGCTGTGCTGAAAAGCACTGATGCTTGATGTCAACACGAACTCTAGATCCTGACCTGTATCTCCATGACTCTTATATATTACTCTGCTACCACATGATGAGCTGATTAGATAACGTTACCTCCATTATGTTCATAATACAGTACAGATTGGCGGGTGCCTCATCACTACCTCACTAGGTTAAAACATAAACGTTTCATGTAAAACGCACTATTATGGTCTTTCTTGTGGCATGATGCTACAGAAGAGCCATTACTATTGCACACTAGTCACTATTTCACACTCCAGCGGTCAGTCCGAGACGTGAGATGGGAAGGACGGATGAGGATTCTGCTCTGAAAGATGAAACCCAAGAGAAAGGCAGCGTGAGACGTTCTCGCTGGCAGACAAACGACTGGAGGAAAAACAGAGGGAGACAGGGGCAGAAAAAAATGGAAGGAAGACAAACGAGGCCCTTACTGCGTGCACGAGGATGGATCGTGATCGTCTGGCTACACTCGTTCACTTTCTCATTTACTCTCTCTTACCTTTATTCTTGGGTTTTCTATGAGGGTCAGACGGAGGTTTGATCTATGCCCTCCTCTACACCACATGACACTTGGTTCTGAGTAGTCTGCATTCTCTCTCTCTCTCTCTCTCTCTCTCTCTCTCTCGTTCACACGCACACACACAGAAAACAATGTTAACCTGAATACCAACTGACCTCCTATTCACTACACATGCATGGGTCTACATGGGCATGGGGTATTATATAGCAATGTGTGTGTGTTTGTGTGTGTGTAATATATTTAAAGTGCTCTTTACGCTGGATAGAATGTCTAGAAAAAGCCGAGAAAGTGCTATGCATGCTCAGAGAGAGTTAAGCACCTGCTCAAGTCAGTTTGGGATTATGCAATATATATATTTATATATTTCTTTGGGGTAGAAACATCTATTTTTTTTATTTTCTTGCAATGTCCCGACCAATAGCTTTAAGCATAAACACTTGCTAGAAAATGCACAAGAAGAAGCAGATCTTTGTGTGTGTGTGTGTGAAATAAACTCGAGCATATTGCTCCATAAAACATCGCCCTATCTTCACTATTCAGCAGCTAACTGTTAGGCGTTTGAGGGCAGAAGGATGAAAAACAATGTTTTATTGAGTTGAAACACACACTCTGGTGTGATACGATAAACAGGCATGCGTCGGTCGATTAGCAAACAACGAGGTGAGGTCGGGCAGAAATTGTAGACCAACAGGCAAAGTGAGAGTCAAAAACAATATGACAATTAAACCCATAAGGCTTGGTACAGTAAGAATGACAAGAGCGAATACTTCGCACTCCTCTATTGTCTCCGAGTTCTCTGTGTGATTCCACTGGGAGTCGAAGTTCTCATCCGCCCTGTTTGTTTACAGTATTGGGAGGCGCCTCTGATACTGAGGTATAAAATAGCGATCGATCCAGAGTAATGATTAAGCGTTAATTCTGCACACTACAGTACTTACCAATGATGGAAATAATTCAGTTTCTAAGGACGGATTCATATTAGGAATAATATCTACTATATTGTGTACAAATGTCCACTGTTCAGCGTAAACATTAGTAATGTTGTTGAGTACCTGAAGCTAGAGCCTTAGCCACCTGAGCCACCACTCCTACATCTTACGTTTAATGTATTCTGGTTAAAACAGCTCCCCTTGAAGCTAGCTTGAGCACACAACTTTGTTTTTATCCAAACTTCCATCTAGAAGCGTTTTATAATTAAACTTGCCGTTCAGCACACTTTCCTCTTATTATCCACATTAAACATGCCGTTATCACACACAGCCGGGTAATTGCACTTTGATTATGGAAATCCATTAAGGTCAAACTTGGTCATGTGATTAATCTGCGTTAAAAAACTAAACTAATGCGTTAAAATTTCTAGATTATTCACATGCATTAATGCATTAATATTGACAGCCCTGGTACTGTATCTACGCACAACAACACAGTAGGGATATGTTCACATTACTGGACTCAAATCCAATTCTTTTGATTTTTTTAAATGCACAAATCTAATGTGGATCAGAGTCACTTTCAAATGTTTTCCTGGATCGATCATGTGGTCAGGTACGAGTTCATGTGGATGTTTTTTGCGCTGACATCATCATTCAGCACTGGCAGAAAACAGCTAAAGTGAGGTGTCGGGATTTCTTCCTTCTTCTGGACCTCAAAATCCCATGCATGTTTTAGCTTGAGTTGCATCCATAATTTAAAATACACGAGTGGTCCCACAAATATGACATGTATGAACCCAGATGACACGAGCAAGAGCATATCGATGTGGGCATGCGTGCCGTTTCAAAGGTCAGACAAAAGTCACTTATGATTATGAATGTGAACCGTCATGAGATGCAAATCCAATCCCGACCAAAAGAATCAGGTTTTCGGTTTGGAAATGCACACACATATCGCAAGAGCCCAAGCTCGTACAGTGGAGTCACCTTTACAGTATGTACATTATTATTATTATAAAAAACAACAACAAGTATTACATAATAAATTTCAAGCAAGCATCTAATGATTTCTTCTTTAGACCAGAGCGATGACTGAACATCAGAGCCTAGTATGTTTTGGGCACAGATTCACATTCGCATTCACACTTGATGAGAACCGTAACCAGGAAGACGTTTATGGTGCGTTTACAGTTTAAATAATAAAAATAAATGAAAATATTAGAAATTTAACCTCATCTGAGGAGTTGAAGGTTAAGGGACCAGCAGTGGTAGTGCTGGGGTTTAAACCCGTAACCTTCTGATCAGTAGTCGTTCCAACCATAACAGACTGCGCCTCTGGGTCAAAGCGCGCACGGGCCTGGACCTGCGTCCCTGAAGTGTAAACTATGTTCAGGTTCAGAACATTGATTTGCATTTAACGCGACTTACTGTACATTTAGCAAACAAGATCATGAGCTCAAGTTGTAGCAGAATAGCACGTGCTGCTGCTTCACTCAAACTCCAATGCTTCTGAATAGAGGTTAAGTCTCAGGTCTTAATACTGTACAAGGCTGTTATTAAACCCCTGCTGTATTCACATCACTCTGTGACACCAGTTTAAACATAAAGTAAGCAGTAAAGGCGGTGCAGTGACTCACGTAGCTCCAGTTTCCTTTAGTTGTTACAATAAAACCACTAAATAAGATCAAAGAAATGACACCAGTGAAAAAAAATCTATATCCCAAGGGACACGTACAAGATACACACTCATGTACACACACACACACACACACACAGTCATGAAAGCAGGTGTGTGTGAAAATAATCACACCTAAAGCATATGAAAGTCAGAGCACAAGTGCAACTGCTTGCGAATATAAACACAGGAAGCACGCAGATACACACTTGCATGCTCTCTCTCTCTCTCTCTCTCTCTCACACACACAAAAACAAAAAAGCGCACTTACAGCTCTGCAGCAACGTCTGACATTACTCAAGGTGTCTAGGTGAAGAAGCGGAGTATCAGACAGTCACGCTGTTACTCTAGCTTTGTCCATCCTCCACACTCACACACACTCACACACACTCTCACACACTCTCACACACATAAAACTCAGCCACAATACTCACGCTATTGGCTGCATGACCGCACACCAAAGAAGACACGCAGAGCGCGGACACACACATACAAACACAGACACACTCGCGCAGACTGCACCGAGACTCGGAGAACCACTGCAGACCCCAGAGAGAGAGAGACCAGAAAGAAGGAGGAGAGAGAGAGAGAGAGACAGAGAGAGAGAGGGAGGGAGGGAGGGAGGGAGGGAGGAGGGAATGCACAAAGAGAAGGATGGATAGTGAGAAAAAGAGTGGAAAGCAAGAAGGAACATGTGTATGTGTGTGTGTGTGTACATGCTCGTATGTGTGTGTGCCAGAACCATTACAAGATTACAGGATCACTAGTCTCATTTTGCCAAGTTCAAGTTCAAGTTCACAGGCTTTATTGTCATTTCAACCATATACAGTTAGTACACAATGAAACGAAACAACGTTCCTCCAGGACCAAGGTGCTACATGCAACATAAATTTACAACCAGCTTCAAAAGGGGAAAAAAATGCAATTTCATTAAGTTAATTTAGTTTTATTTGTATATATAACATTCATTATGTGTCCTACATATAAACATTCGAATTGCGAACTTTTGGAAGTTAAATTTTTCGCCACGTGCGTGCAACGTGAATCCCAAGGTGTCCGGAAGCGAGTGTAAAAGCAGTGGCGATGACGCTGGTACTGCTGAGAAAGAGCCAAGCAATAACGATGGAGACCAGAGTGAAAATAATTGAGAGAATGGAGAGAGGTGAGACATTGCTCGTTCTTTTAACAATATCGACGTGGTTAGCACGAACAACGGTGTACTGTAGTGCATTGTAATAATATACAGTGTACAGCTAAATGTGTTAGGATCCAGATAACTGGACAATGTTTGTTGGACTAACGAACAAATCGGACTTACAAACAGACTCTCGGAACATAACCCGTTCGTATGTAGGGGACTTACTGCATATGTTTATTAGAGATGGGGAAAAAATCGATTCAGTGATGTATTGATCATTATTCTTGTGTATGGTGATTCACGTTTCGCCGATTTCCTAATTAAGTCGTATCCAGTTCCTCCCAGTCACTAGGGGGCTCCCACATTAAGGCCACTACCACTGGGTATTACCACTCAGTTGGGAGGGCCGAAGACTATCACGTGTTTCCTCCGAAACCATGTGACGCCAGCCGACCCAATCTTTTTTTCTCTTTTTTTCCGCACCGTTGGGGGTAACACACTCGGAGGACAGCGCTATCCGCTCCTTCCTCTTGCGTGAGCTCACAGACGCCCCTGATTGGCTGTAGAGCCGTGATTAATGTGGGAGCACCTCTCATCCCCTCCCCTGTGAGAGAGCTTGGCCAATCAGCTCTCTCTAGACCTCCGAGAGGTTACAGCATCACCCTGGAATCAAACTCGCGATCCCCGGATAATAGGGCGAGCACTTTACAGCACCACTGCGCCACTCGGAGGCCTATACACACGTGTTTTGTTTCTCTGTAATCCTACAGGTGATGCACTCTAAACTATTCACTCATTGGCAGGCAGCACAGCATCCCATGAAGGTACGAGCGAAAGTTATTTGCAAAGTTTTTTTTTTTTCACATTTCATATCAGGTGATCCATGGTGATTCCCGCCCATGATATTTATTATATTCCATATAGTGTATGTACATTTTCACTACATCCTGTATGTGCACTACATAGGGGAGAAAGCTGTACAGTAAGCAGCGCACTACTACAAGCTCAACAGGATCCCATGTACAGTTTCATTGTAACATGTTACCATGCGACATTATACCACAAAGACCTTCACTAAACTCAAAAGTTTTGGCACCCCATGGCTTCGCCTGCGTCGCACGGCACCATTTAAAATCTCGACAGTAAGTCTCTGTGGAGGAGACGAACCACAGCGCTATACATGTTTTAACATAAAACACACACCTGAGGGTCAAACCACTTAAATGTTCCTTCATTCATTCTCACCTCCTCGTGGTTTTGGTATGAAATTGTACTGATTACTGATATAATAGGAGTTTCTGTCTAACGTACTAACGCCTCGTTGTGAAACTTCAGACAAAGCTGAGTAACACATTTGGGTCGGAGGAACAGTGAAACGCTCTGACATGAAAGGGTCAGAAGCTGAACAGAGCGCGGTCTGAAAATGATTTCACACACTGCATACGGCTATAAGGAGCTGCGAGAAGGCTGGTGTATGCAGTATGCGGTGTACAGGAAGAGTGTTTAAAACACAGCCTGTGTGTGTATGTTGAGACTCTGAGACGCTGTGCAGTAAGATGATTTCAATGATTTGTGTACTTTTACCAAGCAAGGAAACAAGTTTTTTTTTTAACAGAAACACATTTACAAAGAACCACGAGTACACGCAATACACACACACACACACACACACACACAAAAAACACAGCGCATCAGTCATGGTCTTTTCAGTAGATGGTCAAATGCCAGAATTATGCAGCGTTAATCATAGGGCTCTAACCACACACTTACAATGCATATACTCAAGCACACACACACGTACACACACACACACAGACACACACACACACACACACATGTTTATCTTACTACCCTTGTGAAGACCTCCCGTTGTTAATCCACCTAATTAATCTAAGTCTAAGCTTAACCTCCAATCTATTAATCTGTCCAATGTTCCCAAACACACACACACACACACACACACACACACACACACACAAGAAACAGCAGCTGCTGAAGTGGAAGTAGTTCATAAAC
>JAQMYI010000039.1:1374745-1386019 GCA_030014275.1 Clariallabes melas
CACATTAAGTTTACTGAAAGTAAAAACAGTTGAAAGTCAGAGGACGTTTCTTTTTTTGCTGAGTATATATATATATAAACACCTTGTGCCCTAAGTCTCCTTGGATAGGCTTCACCCCCAGACCCTGTATACAGAATGAAGCAGAATAGACAGTGAGTAAGTATTCATTTATTTTAAAAAACATGCCATTACCTAGGATGTAAAGAATTTTTTTTTTTTTACCAACACACCGGCTTCTTTACCTATGAAAGCCCACCACCACTAATTAAAGTACAATGTACATCTGGGATTTGAACCCAAACCTCCCACATCAACAGCAGTAAAGTATAGAAGAGACTGAACCCAGGAACAACGTATCCTAATTAACAGAAACACCACTGTCAGACAAAGAAGTCTACAAACGCTAGACAGGAGAAGCGCTGTATCAACTCAGCTGGGGTTCACCATATCATTTATTCGAAATCAGATTTAATCTGCGTATCGAGGGGACCATTAAGGCAACAGCAATCAGCGGTATGCAATAAAGAAGGCCACCGAGTACGGACTGCTGCTGCGAGCTTCGCTCTTTCATTCTCAATCTATCTTGCAGGCTATCTATGCTTGTTAATATATATGCATGAGCTTTTGTTTGATCTCCCACATCTCCTGCCCTCTATTCTCTCTCTCTCGCTCTCTCTCTCTCTCATATTTTTGATCTCTTCTCCCACTGCTCCGTTGCAACTCATATCAGCCTACATTCTAGGGATTGTAGACTCTGTGCCAGCGTATGTGTGTGTGTGAAGCCTGTACATCACAGCAACTCCTGTGTTAACAAATCTATATAAGCAAAGCTAATCATCAAGGAAAAAAACGCTTTGTGTGCGTACAGTAGGTAAGCGTGTATGGACAAAAGAGTTTGTGTGCGAGATAAAGGCACGACACGTTTGTATGATTTCTGCGGGCATTTGATGTTGCCTTCACTGGCTATTAGAATTATCATGGAGATCAGCTCACTACATAGCACAAGCGTCATAAATACAAGTTGTTTCACAGACAGTTTTGACATCAGCGTTTCTGACATGTGTGCACCTGCTCGTTCGTGCAATTCTCCAACCAGCCAATCATGTGGCAGAAGCTCAGTGCATGAAATCATACAAAAACATGTCAAGAGATTCATTTAATGTTCATCATTAGAATCAGAAAAAAAAATATTAATGATGATCTCATTGACTTGAGTGCTGGCGCCAGATGGGCTGGTTGAAGTATTTCAGAAACTCATGATCTCTCTTGGGTTTTTAACACAGAACAGTGGGTAGAATTTGCACAGAATTAAAATATGAAAAACATAAAACAAACAAAGAAAAAAAAAAAAATCCTTGTTGAACAAACAGGTCAGAGGGAAATAGACAAAGAGTGGTGAGAGCTGACAGAAAGGCTGTGGCAAGGCATATAACCATGCTGTACAACCATACGAGTACTAGAACGCACAAAAGCAGAAGACCACTGTCTGCCAAAAACAGGGATCTGAGGCTACAGAGGGCACAGGATCACTGAAAATTAGCAACTGAATAGCTGTCTTTTTCTACTTGTACTGTAAATAACTGTAAAAATGAGTGCAAGTGCAACATTAGTATTGTTCTTTTGTAATTTAAACAAGTATAAATAAACAAGTATACCTGTATGTAGTTATAAATTAAATATACGGTATATACTGAATGAAGGCGTAAAAAACCGACTTAACACACAGTATGGCGATGAGACTCTTAGCCAAAGTAAAACATTCAAACGGTGCAAACTTCTTAAAGAAGACCGTACTTCCATGAATGATGATCCCGGCCAAGGTGGCTTGGAATCCAGCGACTGGAATGCCGGTTCCTTGAAAACGACGGATAACTTGTAGCCAACTCGCGAAAGAGTTCACGCATCTGTCTGTGGGAACGGTACACGCAGTCATTCATGTTACAGGAACTCGAGTGGGACTAATTTACCACATCCCCCATACTTGTCAAGCCATTTCTACATGTTTGGGCCATTAAAGGAGTTCCTGGGGGGCCGGCATTTAAGATGTGATTCTGGCTCTGGGGTAGTGAGAAAACTTTCTAAAGCCTTTATGGTATCCATGCACTGGTGAAATGCTGGGATACGTGCATTAGCCTAGAGTCAAAAGTCCCAGTTTGACCCGAAAGCCCTTTGTGGTTTATTAAATGAGCCGGCGCAATGCTGTCGGATTTTCTCTGAAAAAAAAAAAAAAAAAATGCTGCGACCTCTAACTCTACCGAGAAACATTAGCCTTGAACCTTGAAACTTCTCATTTCAAGCGAATCATGCAAATGACAAATTTGTAAGCGTGCAAAGCATGTTAACTTTGATTGAAGGTACTTAAAAAAGGCATTCTCGGTACGCTAGAGAGTGTGTCCGCGCACATCCGTCTTTTAACTTGACAATGGCCGAATGCGTGTTGTGGCTTCTGATCTGGCTCGTGTGAGCGGCGCAGCGCTGGTGCATCAGAAATAAGCGCAGCGTGAGGCCGAGAGTACACAGTTCTAAAACGGCTCAGTCACACTCGGAGACAAGAGAAATTACTGTATGATTACCCATGATACCGTTCCACGGGCAGCCGTGACACATTCATTAAAGCAGCGGACAGTGGATAATTGCTTTCTACTGACAACAAGTTGCATGGCCGATAATAGTCTTGACGTTTTAACGGCTCCCTATGGGAGGTAAATGAGCACTAAAAGGATGAGAAATCTTATCAGCATTTACCACATGCCTCTTTTCTTCTCTTTTAATTCCCTCTTTCTTATTTCCTTTCCTCATCTCTTTTGCATTCTCCAATCTAACTGCGAATAATATATAGCCCCGTTAAGTGTTTAATGTGTTTGTGCCAGGCCAGGAGCTAATTTGCTAATTGAACCTTGAAAAAAAAACTAAATAAATGCTTTTCAGTGCTATGAGTTAAATGCGGGAAATACAACCACACACGACACGCAGCACAGGTATACAGATGTTTACAGTGTCTCTCTATATATAAAAAAAAAAACAATCTCTTCATCTCCAGATAAGACCACACAGATCAGGTGAAATCCCTCGAGCAAACTTTGAAAGGTCAGCACTGGAAGCATGCAAGCTCGTCTCCCATGATGCACCATTTCTCAACCCAGGAGAACTGCTGACCAGGACTGTCGAACTTTCCACCCTATCACGTCCCAAAGCATTAAGAAGCCCTCTCTACAATCAGACCCCTGGCACCCTCTTCTCTCTCTGCCTCTTGTTCATCCTGCTCACTTATTCATGCAGACTCAGCAGGCTCACTTATTCATGCGAGCTTGCTATGCCGAGCGCCAGAGCTGCAGGCGGAAAGGAAATGGTGCTCAGATGGAGCATGAAGCGCAAAGGCTCTGTTCAGGATGTTAAAACACTGGATGGAGAAAGTTATATATATAAAAAAAAAAAAGCTCCTTTGGTCTTTTGTCAGACAAATGCAGGGTATAAAGTTTGGCAAGCCGACTCTTTTTCAGGTCACTTGCTGCGCCACAAGTATAGTCATCATCTTAAAAAGGCTAGTGAGCCTGTAGGTGTTCAGCTTGGAGAAACCAGTTTTATAAATGAAACTGTCTCAAAGCGCATACCGTTTTGATCCAATAGCCTTCTGATACAGAAAGGGGTCCAAGCAAACACATCACAGTTAATGACACTTAAAGGCTCTGAGGCAAAGCGTTCGGTAAACGTATCATGTCTGCTGGAGCAGACAGAGAACGACCACTGATGCCACATCAACCGCTGGGAATGAAGCAGTTAAAACTCTCATAAAGCTCCATATGGACTGCCATCAAATTCCTTGATTGTGGGGATCCCAGGACATGCAATGTTTCAGCATGCAGCAAAAACGGTTTATTTCTTAGTTCCCTAAAAAAAATCGACTTTCCCCACACAACGTGGCTGAAGCACTGGCTAGGTATCAACATATCCCTCCACTAGTACTCAATCCTTAGTAGCAACTTTATTCTTGTCATAGTTTCAATGGATCGGGAACCTATCGCAGGAACACTGATTGGTTGATGGGAATGATTCCACCTTTTCTCAAAGGCCAGTCCATCCCAGGAAATCACATTCACATACTCATTTACTTTTAGATAATGTAAACTCAACTATATATACTATATATATGTGCGGCGTGCATCTAAGGATGTCCGGAAGCAAGCGTAAAAAGCAGTGCTGATGAGGCTGGTGCTGCTAAGAAGTGCCAAGCAATAATGATGGAGACCATAATTTAAAATAATTGGGAGAAAAGATGGCAGACATTGCTTGTTCTTTTTACATGAACCATCGGCTCATGTTTTAAAGAACACTGTACTGTAATATACTGTGTATAGACAATTTTGTTAGAATACTAGTACCTAGACAATGTTTGTTGGACTTATGAACAAACTGGACTTATGAACAAGCTCTCGGGAATGGAACTTGTTCGTATATAGGGGACCGAATGGAGAACCTGGAGAAAACCCACACAACAATAGGAAGAGCATGGGAAACTCATGCTCATCCACACACATCCACACTCAGGATTGAATCAGGGACACTGGTGCTGTGAGGTGGAAACACTACCCGTTGAATTAGATTAGATTAAGATTAAAAAAAAAAATGAAAACATAAAACATTAAGGTCAGTATTGTGTAGGTTTCAGCTCTGGCCCTGTAAGGGGGTGTGCTGTGGTGTCTGGCACCTGGACGTTAGCAGTAAATCCTTTGAGTGCTCTGGGTAGTCAAGTAGGGTCCCCATGGATCGGACTTGCTTGACTGGCACATACCATGGATGCTCGGACAGAATGAGATCTGGGGAATTTAGGAGGCTGGATTAACAACCTCGAACTCTTTGCCTGCTAAGTCCCATATACGGCATGCCGTGGTGCATTAAGTGTTCTGGTGCATTTCTCCCATGCCTTTTTCCAGAAGTTTGTGCTGCCTTGGCTTTTCTGTAGGATCAGACGTAAAGGGCAAGTCTGTGGTCCCTGCAGATATAAACGAGCCTTGGGTGCCACCAGTTATACGTGTCACATTATCAGTGTATATCACTGATAATCACTGTTATTGAATTCACCTGGTGTTGTTAATTTTATAGCTGATCAGTGTATATAGCACCAACAAAGTAAACAAAATGATTGAGCATTTAAACGAAAGAAGGTAAACTGATGTCACTGATTTGGCCGAGATCCAGATTGTCTCATCCTACAATCTGCCTTAATTTTGTTCTTGGCACTGATGTCTGATGTCAAGTAACGCAGCACACTGAACACCACAATTTGACTGAATGCCAAGCTAGTCTTGTCTCAATAAGACGTTCTTGACTGTCTCAGATCATTAGCTGTCACTCAACAGAAAAAACAAGCAGTACCTCTAGCTAGAACTGTTAACTCTGCACTATTACTTTTTTTTCCCTTAAAAGAATTGGAAAACTAACTGGCAACAATGAAATCATGGATGAAAAGGTGATACCTGCTCCAGCGTTGGGCTTGTATTCCTCTGGGGACCTTTATATACTGTATTACCTCTGTGTTTGGACACAACTGGCAATGAAAAAGAGTAGTAGTGCTTGCAGACATTCTGATTATTATGCTGTAGCACGTATAAAAGCCGGACTGGTGATCACTCTGGGAGACACAAGGAAACTCGGCACTGGTGGCTCAGTGGTAGGTGTTTCGCCAGCCATGCAGAAGGCCCGGGTTCGATTCCCAGTCAGTGCCTAAACCCCAGCCACTGGATGCAGTGCTGGTCCCAAGCCCGGATAAAATGGGAGGGTGTCGTCGGATAGTCCGCAGTGGCTCCCCCTTGCCGGGAGAAGCAGAGAGACCAACAACAACTGTGGACATACCCTTGCATAGGTATAGAGCATCATAATAAGACTGACTGGACCTCAAAAATCATTGTTATACCCATGAAAATTTTTATCTAGTATGGATCTTCATACAAAAGCAAGAATATGATTAAACGTAGACTTGTACAGAATCTACTGTAGTTAACAAACGCTAAGACATTGAAAAGAGTAAGATTATCATAATAAAGTAGTAAAATTACATATTATTCATGTACATGAGTGCTGTTCATAGTAGCGTGTACATGGCATAATGACTGCAAAGCCTGGCTGCACCGTCAGTCCCAGAAATGAGACATTAATAACAAACTCATGTTCATTAGACATGCACTGCAGAGGCCAAACAAGGTTACGCTTCCCAGAGAGCAGGAGGGAGTGTTTCCTGTTAGATTAGAGGAAACTGGAGGCAAACTAAGCTGGGTGCATGTGCACGCTGGACCATTGAGTCTGAATGGAGCAGAACGCCATCTATTAACACTGTCCATCTAATTAAGACCTGCATCTCTGACATCTCCCATGCTGAACTTAACGGCCATAAAGCCATTTCAAAGCCCACATCTAACACATCAGTTGGTAGTAATAGGTGTAGCTGTAATTAAAGATCCAATTAGGAAAAGCAGATCGTCTGTGATACTGTAGCAACAGAGGCCTTGCTCCAGACAGCTATCATAAGCCATAAATAAAACCAAATTAACCCTTATGCGAGGTGAAGACTGCGATATATTTCTTCAGCATAACGACCTCAAGAGCATCTATTTGATTAGAACGTCGGTACATTAGACATGGACCCTCTCCTTAACGCAACTTCATTCCGACTGTTCCCAAGGTTAATTAAAATGAACAAGTAAACAAGCATGTAAAACTATTCCGTCGAGGGCATGCATATTTGCAGTGACAGTTCTGATCCACTTGGTATGTGATGCATTTACAAGAGCTTGTTTTTACACCTTGTATACAATAACAGGTATATTTTGTCACTGCAGTAAGAAATATGCATAGGTCAGGATTCATTCTAGAGATGTCACGGTATCAGTGTGATGATACTATCGGAAAAAAGTGGATCAGATTTCTGTGAAAAACTGCCAGGAATTGGATTGTTTTACGAATCTAATATAAAAGTTTGGAACTGGATTTTGGTAGAGGAATCTTTTTGGATGTGGAAAGATACAGTACTTGAGCCACCCCTAATGTCTTTATACTTCCCCTCCAAAGCTCCAGACTTTTTTTTTAATGCTGGCTTGAGGAATAGAGCTCCAAGCTTACTGAAGGACTTTTTTTGTCTCTCATTTTTAATCACTCCCTGTACCGGACCAGGTTCTGAGGAATGCTTTTCATTTGTTAAGCCACACAGTGACCTATAAATCATTCAAGCATTAAAAAAAACATCTAACAGATGATCAGGCTGGTGATTAGTACAGTATACTGCTGAGGCTGAATGCTGTGTGGTTGGAACAGATAAGAGGGGAAATGAGGTCGCTGCTGGGGTTGGTACATAAACAAGCAATTTTTTAAATAGTATCTTTAGGCACTTTTCAGCTTGGCACAGTAAAAGACTTGTTTCCTGCAAATTTAAAGCAATTTAATATGACAAAATGTGGGGGACTCAAGACTTTTGACTATACAGTATATTAAAAGTTAAAAAAGAAGGACGTGGTGAAATTTGATTTCATGGCACATTATCTCTAAAAATACTGAGTGCTGAATCGTGCACTACACTGTATAAAATGCTAAAACAAACTGTTGCTATGTAAACTGTCCCCTTTTGGGGTCTGGTACAGACATACAGTACCACCACATCTCTACTGTATATCTATTATCTATATTGCGTATCCTGTGCGGTGTTGCCAGGGGCCTATCTCAGGAAATTTCGGGCATCACACAGGGTACAGTCTGAATAGGGTGCCAACTTAGCAGACGCAAGGGCACATGTGCAAACATGCAAAACTGGAAATATGTTCTTCACTGCATGTCTTTGGGAGGAAACTGGAATGTCTTTACCAAGTAGGTGGAGAACTTGCAAACACAACACAGAGATGAGAACCCTGTATGTGTGAGGCAACCCATAAACAAGTGGTCATGAAAACTTGCTTCATATCATGACTTACTGATGAAGAAGAGAACCTGTATCGCCATTATCATAAGAAATTAAGGAAACTAAAACTGCTCGGATTCAGAATTTTACCATAATCGTATACGTGTTGCCTTTTAAATCATTTTGGCTGACAACATTCAACAGTCTGGAGTCACAAGGCACATTCAGTTAAACGCCTGTGGAGGCTTATTTAAGGACTGGAACATGCTTGCCACATGAAATAGGGAAGAAAAGTACATTAAAGCATTTGAATTAAGTCTTTTCATTTCCTCTGCGAGGATTCACTGAAGGGAACCCTTCTCAGCATGAGCACAAAAACAGCTCTGGTGCTACTTACCATCTGGTGGTGCTTGTCCTTCACATCGTAGACGCTGAGTTTGATGAGGCTGTCCTCGCAGACGGGCCAATCAGGAGACAAACTCACACCAGTCAGGAACAGGGGGTCTCTTGTTCCCTGCCAGGAGAGAAAAGACAACATGAAGGATGTGAGAAAGGGTCTCGGAAAAACGTATGGGCACACAGTTAGCTGCATACAGGGCCGCACTGTCTGAGAGTAGAAATAGGCAGTTCATTTGCAGAAGGTCTTTGGGGGAAAAAAAAAAAATCAGGCTACAATCTGCCTTTGGTGTGGTGAAGAGGGACAAGCATTGGAAAGCTACACGAGAATTTTGTTCAGCGACTGTTTATGTAGACGACTTAAAAACACGAAGAGCCTCCAGCGGAGAGACACGGGCGCCCCACTGTGATAAAACCTAAATCCACTCCGGCTCAACACAGCATCTGTTTATGCTCCAAAACCTCGCTCCCTCTGAGAGCTGGCCTCTGATCAGTTTCCCAGAATCCCATGCTTGACTGATGTGGGCATACACGGTGCATCCTGACCAATCTGGGACCTTTTTCTCTGGGGAAGCAAGCATTTATTCTGGCACTTCCTCAGGCCATGGGGTGTGTCAGGAACACAAGAGGGGGGAGGGGGGTTAATGAGCAGTAATTACACGCACAAACCCAACCCACTCACACACAACACACAAACACACACCGATCAAAATATCTAGAAAACACTACTACATGAATCACTATCTACGTGAAAAATATCCCGTCTTGGGAGCGATAGCGCTTCGAAAGTCTGTGGACAAAAGCAGATCTGCAATTAGTCAAGCCGGGATCAATAGCTGTGCAGTCTGTCTATTTAGTTATCCGTTTATTGATGTTACACACATCTTGTTTTTTTTCTTCACCTTCAGGGCTTCCAGTGTTTTGGAGACTGGAAGAAATCGACAGGGTAAAGACAAGCAGCAGAACAGCCGGAACAAAACAGAACAGAAATACTCACATCATGACCAAATCACTTCATTTCAATTGTTTCGTGGGTAAAATTCTGTAGTTTTATATATTCGAATATTATGGCTTTTTTTTTTTATATATATATTGAGGAATTGATCACAACTGTATCACAAACTCTCATTCATTCTAAGTAAAATATATCAACTATATTGTTGATGTCGAGCTACATTTCTTTACCAGGTACAGAGGTAACACTATAGACATTAAAAATCCCACCGTCTTCACCATCTAAATCTTGACGTTAGAATAAAAAAGTTTTTTTTATTCTTACTTATACAGATTAACCACCAAATATTCATGCTCACTATATACAGTATGCTCATTGCATACATTATAATATATTAGTGTTATACTGTAGAACCCAAATAGTGTACTTTAAATGAAGTGCTATTTTAGAGAAGAGTGAAAATGCACACTTTTTTTATTTGCAACTAAAATACATTTCCTGTCATACGAGGAGCGTTCGTGTCAAACAAGGACTTGTGATGTCTGAAATTACCCTGAATGAAGGTGCAAAAACGATTCGCATTTACAGAAGACTTGAAGCACAGTACGCTGATGAGACTCTTAGCCACAGTAAAACGTTTTAAAGGCCGTACTTCCGTGAATAACAATCCCGGCCGAGGTGGCTCGGAGCCCACTGCAGTCGTTCACGTGAGTGGAACGCTTGATCCTTGAAATCAACAGATTGATTGAACTTGTGGGAACCGTACACACAATCATTCACCAACACCGCTTGCACGTCACAGGAACTCAGCTTGCCACGTCCCCCATACAGTCCAGAACTCGCTCCACATGTTTTGGGCCATTAAAGGAGTTCCTGGGAGGCCGGCATTTCAAGCATGAATCAGACAGTCAGTCCGATCATGGGTCCGGCGTACTGAGAAAACGTTCTACCTTGATGGTGTCCAAGCACTAGTGACACACTGGGATAAGTGCATTAGTGTAGCAGGAGATTATATATAGAGAAATAAAGGGAGTTTATACTCTCAGAACGATGCTCTGTTATTCTGCACAATTAAAAGTCCCCGCGTCCCGCACCGCACACAGTAATAGAAGAAATGTATTCATGGTCACACTATCTGGTTTCACGCAAATGATCACGGGTTCCGTTTTGAATGTGTCTCCCTTCTGCCGTCACCTCCGGCTTGCTGATTGGGGACAAACTGTGTAGTCTTGTCGTAGACATGTTTTTTTTCCTTTGTTGACATTTTTTGACAAAACAAAACTGCTTTAAGATCATGAACGTGCGATATAAATAAAATTCAACTGAATTATTTTGAATAAACATTCACCTTTATGTAACTTAAAGTATGATTTCAAAATGTAAATATTAAAATAATAAAAAGACTAGTCTAGAATATAGTTTATACAACCTTTTAAAGCAAAATACAGCAGAACATTGACTAAACAGCATCCGTTTCCTAAAGTTTTCATCAAAGGCAGACAGATGTTAAAGATAAATCTCAAATCCGACAATGAATGAATAAATAAACAAACCAATAATAAAAGCTAGCATTTGCTCTATACACGCATTCTCTCATGTTGTTCAATTTCCTCTCACATAGAAACAAACCCTCACACGGTTTCCGAATTTCTTTCCTCTTTCACTAAACCCCCTGTGAGAGCTGCAGTACCGCGCCACCACCGCTCCGCTGCCAATGCCAACCTTAACGTCACGACGCACTCACCAGCATGCCTGCAGCAGACAGAGAGCGGACACACAGCGCGCCCCCGGGTCAGATGATGGATGCGAGGACGGTCCGGTTAAATCGTCCAAAATCAAAGGGAACAGTGAAGCTGCCTGGGTTTCTGCTGTTCTGCTGTTTACTGTGCAGCAGGGAATCTGTTCTACAGCTCTGTAGTCAGCTTAATGGACCCTCCTCACCACTAATGGCTGAAGTACATAAAAAAAAAAAAATGCTGAGCTGAGTTTCTGTGTTTGTGTGTGTGTGTGTGTGTGTGTGTGTGGTTGGTAGGAAAGCAAA
>JAQMYI010000039.1:1386856-1401692 GCA_030014275.1 Clariallabes melas
CCTTCATTTCTTTGTAAGTGGGCAAACTTAGAAAATCTGTAGGGGATCAAATACTTATTTCCCCCACTGTATATACACACACACACACACACACACACCTACACACACAAAAAAAACTTTCAACTCAGCCTCGACACAGAACATCATTTAATCTCCAGTCACCACCAAACTGCTTACACATTTCTTTAGAGACGAGACAAATATTAGCTTTTCGACTCACTGCCTCTCTCTCTCTCTCTCTCTCTCTCTCTTCTCCACCTCAGCTCTTTTTCTTTTTTTCCTATTTGGGTTCATTAAATTATTGCCACACACCCATCACCTACTCCACCTGTACTTCACCCTTGTACTTTTGTCCTTGCAAATTAGCTGAGACTGAATTTTCATTTGTTTCGTTTAATTTCTGTCTCTCTCTCTCTCTCTCCCTCTCTCTCTCTCTCTCTCTCTCTCTCGATCTTTTTATGGTTTGCCCGTTTTTGCTGACGTGCTTCGCTTTAAGCACTGGCAAGAACTACAGTGAACATGGCGTTCCAGGCTTAACAGAAAAGAAAACAGACAGAACGCTAACAAGAGCTGAACGAGCACAGAGCCGGAAAAAGGAAAAATTTTAAGCACATGACCAACACAGAGGTTTTTAAGAACCTAAGGATTTCTTCTCACTCGTCTCTACTGGGAAGGTTTTCCACTATATTTTGCAGCGTGTATTTAGGTGTCGACATACTTTTGGTCTTGTAGACACTCATACTTGTCTAATGTTGCTGTGATTGACAGGTGAAAGACAGATTATGACCTTCCAGGAATCAGAACTGAACGTTAGTCTGTGTGTCTTTTGTAAACGAGGATTTCGTAACAATAGAACTTTTGCACAAAATTCTTAACTTAATTACGAGCAACCAGAAAACCATTAACATCTGTCCTATTAAACATCCCCCCATTAAACGCCTTGAACGCAAGGGGGGGGGGGGGAGCTGTATAACTCTGATCCGCTAGTTTATTGGTGTGGCTAATAAACTGATCATACAGTGGATGAGTTTTATCTTTTTCTTTATCTTTACTATTTCCCTTTGTGACGAAACACCTTGAAGACAAATGTAGGACCCTTTAAACTAACCCATTTTTATGTCAGCTTGTTAAACTGGTGTTTATAGACTTAACTTTAATATGACTATAAATTAGATTGTAAAATAAAAAAGAAGAAGCAGCCCTTCTTTTATCCATGTAAAGAGAAGAAGATGAAGGTCGTAAACGCTCTTCGTTCTCTCGTCTCAGAATTCTGGATTTTTTTTGAGCTGTGCCTCGTACAAAGGACACCCGGGACTTTGAAATTTCTCATGATTGAAGGTGTAAAAACAATTGACATTTACAAGAGAAGATTGACGTTTTCAAGCACGCAGTGGTGGAACAAACGGTTAAGGTTCTGGATTGATGATCGGAAGGGTCGAGGTTCAAGCCACTGTTGAGCGCTTGAGCAAGGCTCTTAAACCTATCTGCTCCAGGGGGCGCTGTATTCTGGGTGACCTTGCTAGCTAAACAACATGCAAAACAATAATTTCACTGTGCTCTAAGGCAGTGGTCCCCGGACCGCGAGCCGGTACCGGTCTGTGGATCAAATGGTACCGGGCCACACAATAAATAATTAAATATTTCCGATATTTTATTTTGAAAAACCTTGTATTTTGAAAAATGACTGGATTCCAGTCCGTTCCTCCAGCACTGCTCGACTCGTCCCACCGTCTCTCAGGGATCGACAGTTTTCTGTCCTGGCTTTTAAGTGGTGGAATGAACTTCCTCTAGATGTCTGTACAACTAAGTCACTGGCAATCTTTAAACAATGACTAAAGACCTATCTGTTTCTAAAGTACTTGGGTTAAAGGAAAAAAATATATCCCAACAGTGTTTGACTGACGGTACTACTAGTCAGTAACCAAGTGAATCAGTATGAGGGTATATTTAGTGATGGAGACCTTAGAGCACTTTTGTTGGTCGCTCTGGATTTGCCAAATGACTCAATGTAAATTTACAGTCCTGACCTTGACCCAAGCCATTTCTACATATCAGAGGAGATCCCGGGAGGCCAGCGTTTCAGACGTCAAGCCGTCAGTCAGTCAGTCCGATCACGGAAACTTTCAACCTTGATGGTGTCCAAGCACTAGTGAGACACTGGGATAAGTGTATTAGTGTAGCAGGAGATTATATAGAGAAATAAAGGGAGTTCTTACTCTCAGAACTGTGTTCTGTTATTCTGCACAATCAAAAGTCCCAGTCCGACTTGAATGCCTTTGGTACATTTCATTTCTATCCATGATTAACTGCTCGAATCTCTTCGGACAAATAGAACCAAGGAGACAGCTACACAATACAACCAATACAAGCAAAGAAAAATAATAATAAAGAAGGAATAAATAGTATAAGAGGAACAGATCACCTACACCACGGTCCACTGCTGATTTCTCCTGACCCATCACGTCTTTTGCTTTATGGTTAGTCCTACCTTTTGTATATGGATTGCTGAGTATTCTCCTTTTTCCGGATGTAATTAGGCTTACATAATGCTTAAAGTTTAATATGCCAAGTTCAAATGTTGCCAAAGGTATTCATTAACATGAACTGCAGTCCGAGAGAACACAACTGGTTGGCTTGGATTTACTTTCTACACAGTCGTGGGGGTCTGAGAGGACGATGCTGTCCTTTGGATGTGTCCAGATGTTCTGTTACATCTACTCTATGTGGTGCCATGTGTCTTAGAGAACTAGATTTTAGGTAACAAAAAATAGGCTAAACCAAAAGACTAAACCAGGTTAAACTAACCTTTCATAGTCGTGTATGATTATACTGTACTGTATACATAATTCAGGACATTATATATATATTATTTTTTTCAATGTACGCAATTTCTCGATTCTTCCCAAGCACTTTATCATTTCTCCAGGGTTTTACATTTCTTCCATCAGTCTGGTAGAACAGATGTGTGTGAAGTGTGCTGTCAAGTTTTTATGAGCTAAGCAGTCATGCAGCATTGACAAGAGTCTCAACACACTCAGCACTGAGCACTCAGTGTGTTCTGACTGCCTGAGCACACGGCTCAATTAGCGCCGCCTGCCAGAAAAAGTTTGGTGAGGACTATCTGCCAATTTGTTTTTTTTCAATGACTAACGACAATGTAAAACCCATTTTACATTGTGTGTGTGTGTGTGTGTGTGTGTGTGTGTGTGTGTGTGTGTGTGTGTGTGTGTGTGTGTGAATGAAGACAGCTTAAGTTGGGGAAAAACTGGTAGGCCACTGGTACATCATATGATATAAACAGTACATTGTATGTAGAGGCCTGAGGATTAAACTGTAGATCATATATCATCGTTTTTATTATGGACAGTGTTTTATTCATGTGGCACCTGATAGTCTGTTTCTTTCTTTATTTCCTTTTTCTATCCTTTCCTCCTTTAAATTAATTACTTACTGTACATATTTACTCCTTTTGAACCTTTTCCCTTCCTTCCTTCCTTCCTTCATGAGTTCCTTCCTCCCTTCTTTCTTCCTTCTATAATTCCTGCATGAGTTTCTTCTTACTTTCCTCTTTACTCCAGTTATATTCTTCCTTAGTTACTTCATGAGTTCTTTCCTTCTTTCATCCTTCTTTACTTCATGAGTTCCTTCCTGTGGGGTGTGGAGAAGGGGTGCGCAGTGATAAGACAGGTTGGAAAATCCCTCTTCCCAAATGTACAAACAAACCACACGCCGAAACTGCAACTGGTAGGACATTATTTATAGAACTGTGGGCACTGGGTCCTGAGAGGAACCTGAACCCTCCAGATGTTCAGATAAAAGCGTGTTTATCCATCAAGCTGGAGGTCTGAGAAGATACCCAGAGACGTGGTGTGTTATATTGGTATAATGACAAGTGCTGTATGATATGAATTTATGATCCTTCCTTCCTTCCTTCCTTCCTTCCTTCCTTCTTTTTTCATTAATTCCTAGCCTCCTTTATAATTTCCTTCCTACATTCCATCCTTTCTTATTTCTTATTCCATTCTAATTTCCTTTACTTTCATGATCTTCATTCGTTCGTTCCTTCATAATTTTCCTTCCTTCCACTTTCCTCCCATAATTCCTAGCTTCCTTTATAATTTCCTTTCTTTATCCCATCCTTTCTTCTTCATTATTTTGTTTCTTTCACTTTCTTCTTCTTTCACAATCTTTCTTTACTTATTCTCTCCATTCCTTCCTTCATAGATTTTCTTCCTTTGTTTATTTCTTTCTCAGTGATCTCCTTGTTCCTCACTTCCTATCTTCTTTCCTTCATGCTTTCCTGCTTCCCTCCTGGGACTAACAGATTCACGATCAAGCTATAACAACTCAACACAGACTCTCCATCACCTCCATCACATTAGTTGACATGGAAACCTTTAACATCTTCGCCTCAGTTGACATTTCCCGAGACACCAGCAGTGAGTATTATCACCTATTATTGCTGCGTGCTAACTGCTCCGCTCCATCAGGGAAACAGACATGCCATAAATAGCTAAGAGCGTCTGACTGTACTGACGATCTCAAATGGTTCATAAAGGCTTTAAGAAATCCTACACCCTGGGTTATTGGTGGGACTCGTGACGGAGCAGGAACGAAGCCTGCGAGCTGAAGAAAGTGTCATGAGGAACGTGAGGCTGTCATCATCCACTCAGGCTCAAAAACAAGACTCAGCTGCTGGCACCAGACCCCTGGTGGGAAACCCAACAAATGGCAATGATCTCTCTCTCTCTCTCTCTCTCTCTCTCTTACACACAGACACAGACACTGCGTGCATGTGGTTTAAGCCTAGAAGTTAGACAGCAGCTGCAGCCACATTCCATACTGAACGATAACACAAGGGGAAGCTCTGCGTCTCCACTGACAGCCACCGGCGAATAGAGAAGAAAATTGCACATTACAAGCCTCATGTCTCTTTGAGCTGAACTAGAAAGAAAACCCAAGCAACCCACTCACCTCCACTGAATGGATTATAGCCCTATAAAGATCAAGCAGAGGAAAAATTATCGTCCGATACTCTCTGTTTCTCTTTATTCCAATACAGCTGTAATAATATATATATATATATTTTTAAAAATGCTCTAAAGGATTCTTGATTCGGTCTGTAATGACAAAAGTCTTTAAATATAATTAAACGGTTAAATAATGAAATATAATTTTATAATTGAGAGGACTGTCGAGCATTTGAAAAGATCTGAAATAACGCGATGGTGCTCTTGTCTTTATTATTGAATCAGTGCTATGGCGAGCTGTTGGAGTGATTCAGAGGCGAAACTTTTACATTTATTTAGTCCTGTTCCTGGATTTTTTGGACTTGAACAAGAAGGTTTTTGAAAACGTAACAATTGCGAAGCCCAGGTCGTGACTTACTGTAGAAGCGTGATGGAGAACAGAAAGGTTATAGGAACAGGAAAGCCCATCACATGGTTACTGTTACTGAATGGAGAAAGGGCTCATGTGTGAATAAAAGCAAAAGGTGAGAACAGTAGATCACAAGCAAAGAGATCACTTCAAGCATGTAAAGTTCACCTACCCTCCACTTAGGCCTTCCAAAACACAAGCCCATGTCCACTGGCTACTCAGTCCACAGTCAGTCCAGGCTGCCCTTAAAGTCTTTCCATATGATATGCTGTGCTAAAACGCTAACACTGAGCCAATCAGTGCTTTATAGCTGCTGTCTGATTAGTGGATGCCCAATTTAGCATTAGCGTTTATCATGAGTTTCCAGTGCACGTACTCACACACACACACACACATACACACACAGCTTAGCTGCAGTTTGAGTAGACCTAAGAGGAGCTCTCTCTCTCTCTCTCTTGCTTGCTCTTTCCTCTGGCAAATCTCATTTAGAGGGGAATAGAGTTTTCTTTGTGCACTCATGAGGGACAGACAGCCCATGTGGTGGAGGAAAAGGAGGGACGAAAGGAGGGAGGGAGAACATCAGAGTGAGGAGGGCTGGGGGTGTGGAATAACGTGTGTGTGTGTGTGAGAGAGAGAGAGAGAACCGGTGTTTCCTAACAGGGCAAAGGGCATGACCAGCTGTTGGCAAGAAATACGACCGAGACGAGAAAGTCCTCAGTGCAGCTGAACGAGTGTGTTATGGTGCTATAGCAGTCTGTAAACCACAGTCTTATTGAAGTCTCATCGATTCTGACTCGTCGGGAGGCTTGGATTCATTTTCTATACTGTAGCAGCAGCTCTGACGGCTGTACGGAATAATTCCCAGGTGTAGATTAATGCGAATGTTAGCGTTTCTGGAACAGTGGACTGAAGTCACGGGGCTGTCGCTCCAAACCGCATCACACATCCCTTCACTGATTCCTTTGCACGAGTTCCCGAGTGTTTTATTCCTTACAGTTTCTTGTATATGCATAATGATTGTAGCCCATCTGTTGGAGCCCAGGACCTCCCCTAACATTTTTTCCCCCCTTTTTATCACAGTGCTACCCGCATCTGTTAGCTTCAGGGTCTGCTCAGTTACTCTCACTATTACAGATTTTGCCAGACTTTTCATTGTCACTTTCATGCTGTTCTTTGCACAATCACTTCCATTTGCACTGTTGTCAGGTTGCCACACATATAATTGCACATCAAGGTTGCACTGCAATTAACTTAATTTCACTTATTAGTTCACTTTTTTTTTTAAACTTGTGATTTATTTATAGGCTTCCTATATATATATATCTTTGTTCTTAGTAGTGCACTAGTGACTTCTGGTCAGTTCTCACATTCTCACCCTGTGTATACTGACTATATGTAAGATATACTGTGTGTGATCACATCTACTGTACTGTCTTTGTGTTACTCTCTCTATTGCTTCTGGATATTTGGGAATTTACTTCGGGATTAATAAAATGACGGCGAAAACATTGTATTGGTCCTAAAAAGTGTCTCGTCTACTGTAGGGGGAAAAAGTGAATTTTCAGATAGGATCATATAACACCATCTCTCATAATACTGAACTGATCTCCTGATCAATGCTTCGTTTTTTGTAAAAATCCATACACATTTATATTTTTATTAGATAAAAAGAACCACATTTGCTAAATACAATTTCATGCCCTTTTACTGTATGTTGTAGTGTCTGTAACTTTTTTATTTTTTTATTTAAATCTTTCAATTATCTTAATTCTCATTCAGATGGAACTTTGCCAATTTAGATTTCACACGAAAAGACATAAACCTGAAAAAAGTGTATTATTCCAAAATGGGAATTGTTAAGATATTGCAACATGAATTTGACATGGTTACGGACACTACAGAAATTCATAGCGGAAGAAAATTCTTCATTTTGGACATTTTATTCTAGTAGCTTACACCAATTTTAGTATCAGAAAGAAATATGAATAATTTGCATTTTAAATGATTATTGTTCGAAGTGAGACAGTATAACGCTGAAAAATGACTATTTTTGGCTGAAGTTAGCAACTTGACATTTTTATGGAAGTAAGATCGGTCACTTCCATGTTGCATAAACTTTCCGGCTCACACATTTTCCGTATTATACGTATAACAAAAAATAATAAAATCAGCACAAATACTGCTTTTTGGCTGAGTATTTATCTATCTGTCTATCTATCTATAGTCACAAAGTCAGAAAGACATTAACAACAACAAAAAAACACCTATGAGCTGTAATGTTATCTTATCAGTAGAGGACAGAACAGTGTGAATGATTAAAAAATATATGAAGTAATTCTGAATTACTTAGGGATTCTTTAACTTTGAAGTGACTGCTACTGGTACAAAAAAAAATGGTACAAAAAAAAAAACATTAACATTAACATTAAAACCACTGAGGTTTTGGTTTCCCCTTGTGCCACTGGAAGGCTCTGGCCGCTCGGGCCCCTCGTGACTCCAGAAGATCTCTGGGTATGTGTGTGCTGTGGTGTCTGGCACCAGATCCTTTAAGTGCTGTGAGTTTTCTGGTTGGATCGGACTTGTTAGCGGAGTTTGGAGACGATGTAGGGAGCCTTGGTCTCTTTGCCTACTGAGACCGACTCCATGTGTGCCGGGTTGTCTGCGTGGTTGTGCCTTTGGTGCCCTTGATACTGTCACTAGTTCACTGGTATATAATTAATAATCAATATTATGTGGTCTGGATGTGGCTGTCTGATGTGTGTAATGCAACAGGGGGTTGTGATTTAGATGGAGGAGCTGCAGCACTGAAGCACGCACTGTTTAAAGTTAAAACCTAGCCTGTGTGTCAGTGAAAACCTAAGACGGCATGAGAAAATATACAGGGCCTGAACGAAATCTTGGATTCTTTCTCATAACACACACACACACACACACACACACACACACACATATATACAGTATATATATATACAGACACATAAACAAACTTAAAATTTAATCTGTGTTTTTTGAGCATCTGGCATGTACTTATAATCTTAAAGTCTTTTCAGAGTATGGTATTAAAAACTACAGTCAGTTCAAAATGAGAGAAGTGTGTGTGTTTATGTGTGTGGTCGTACCTCCACCACCTCGGTGCAGGCATAGGCGATGATTCCCTGCTCGTGAGCATCCAGCACGGCCACCTGCACCAGCGCATTGGGCTTCCTGTCCTTGAACTCTGCGAGCAGCTCTCTACATGCTGACAGACAGACAGGGAGAAAGCGAGAACAGGAGAGAGCAAAGGTTGGCGAACAGAGGAATACTGTAGTTTTCTGAACACACAGGACACAGACAGGAAGAAAAAAAAAGGCAGGAGGAGAGGGAACATGGGGACACGAGACAACGAGATGAGGTGAGAGAGTCTCGGAGCCAGCGTTCCACCATTATGGTTAAGGGCGTGGAATCACATACACCACTGTTTCCCAGCGAAACAGGAAAGCACATGACTGAATCTCCCGAAAACTTCTGAGCGGTGCCTTCCCCTCTCTCTCTCTCCCTCTCATGTACCAAAGCAACCCGTCCCCTCGTTTCCTACAGCAGGAAAGGCCAATCTCCCTGCAATACACTTGAAGAGGGCACACAACTTCCCTCCCTCCCTCTCTTTCTCTCTACCCTCACAGACTTTATTATTTATCACTCTTCAGTGACTGCCCACTCAAACAGTCTGTTGCCATAATATTATCAGGTCATAATAAAATCACCAGCCAAATGAGATAAAAGTGTGCTGAAATGACAGTATTTGTTAAACTGCAGTCATAAGCGACAAGTCACTTGTAGTTTGTTGTTACATAATGCATAAGGAAAAAGATAAAATACATAGCACTGGAAAAAAATAAATAAATAAACGTCTTGTTCACTGCATTCATGCTACATGCTAGCTCCATAGACAAATCAGCCAGGTTAACTAATCACACTCAGCCAAAACAAAGTATTGGTGCTGATTTTATTTATTTTATTTTTTTATGTTGTACATATAATATTAAATAAAAGTGTCAGCCTAAGAGGCCACTTCTGAAGTGTATGCAACATTGGAAGTGACCGATCTTGCTTCCCTAAAAATTGCTAACTTCTGCCGTTTTGGAGAGATGATTTTATATGTGGCCCCCAAAATGGCCATTTTTCAGCGTTATACAGTACTGTCTCGCTTCAAACAATAATCATTTAAAAGGCAAATTATTAATATTTCTTTATGAGTACTGATACTAAAATTGGTTTAAGCTTCTAGAAGCATATGGCCTTTCAAGATTGTTACTTAAATTGGTTCTTTATAAAAGCAAAAAAAAAAAAAATGTGTAGTGTCCGTAACCAGGTCAAATACATGTTGCAATATCTTCACAATTTTGCATTTTAGAATAATACACTTTTTCAGGTTTATGTCTTTTCACGTGAAATCTAAATTGGCCAAGAGTGACAATTAAGATCATTGAAAGTTTTGGATTCAAAACAGTTATGGAAACATAAAAGCGCATAAAACTCTCTCTAGCAAATATGTTTCTTTTTATCTGATAAAATTGTAAATGTGCATGCATATTTACAAAGAACAAAGCATGAGTCAGGAGATGAGAAGCATTAATTAAGTATGATGAAAAATGGTGTTATATGATCCTATCTAAAAATTTACTTTTTTTTTTAGCACCAACACCATGTTTTGGCCGACTAGCTACATACACTTACTGGAAGCACCAACAATCTCTGCTACTTCCTTTCTATCGTTCATTTTCATCTTCTCTATGCAGATTTAATTATGACAGGATGTAAATATCATTATGCTTTTTATTTTTCCAGAATTTTGTAAAAAAAAAAAAAAAAAAAAATTACTGTCATACCACATATGCACATTAAAATGGACATTTTGCCATTAAGTAAGCTTAATTACTTACACTCAGTGGAGGCTGATGGAAAATTTTGTAGGTGATGCAGTGCCACATAACTAGGCTTAAAAATGTGAGAAAAAAATGTTTAAAGCTCAAACAACTGCAGACAAAATCAGAAAAAAAAGTTTTTTTTGCTGAACGTTTAATTCAGATTATTACTCTTAAAAGAGACTTTAAATAAAATTGTTTGCTGAGTCATAGCCATTCCTCTCATGCAGTTACACGCAGCGTCCACAAGAGCATTTCATTTCTTCGTACACGCTTTCCGAAGCGATTTGGAAGTGATGGCAAGGATGGAAGAATCTTTCCATCGTTCTAGTTAAAATACACGTATGCAGATTGTAACAAATTCTAACTAATTTCCTCAATTTTTTTCTTTTGCACAGTGGTTTGCTAGCTAATGCATTTAAGGTTTAAATTATTTTATGAAATTATTGTTGAAAATATTTTCACAATATTTAACACAATCTAATATTTTTAATATAATGTGCCTGATTTTTATAGCACCCTTCTCCAATGCCATCTGGGCACATGCATTTAAAGGGTCCATACCAATACAATTATGACATAATTTCAGAAAAGGGGGGAATTTTATTTCTAGATATTCAAAAAGCCCCTGATACTGGAAAAAAGCATAACATCATGATGTCACTCAATATGATTTACATTTACAGCATTTGGCAGATGCCCTTATCAGACCAACTTACAGTACATTTTTTCATTTCATTACACATTTGAGCAATTGAGGGTTAAGGGCCTTGCTTAAGGGCTCAACAAAGGTGCTGGGGACTGAACCTGGAATAGTCCAATCAGTAGTCCTACACCTTCACCACTGAGCTACCCCTGCCCTGATATGATGTCACTCAATGTGATGTTATTTTATATAATGTCACACAAACCACTTTAACCACTTTTCGTGCATAAGTTTAAGGCATTGTCACACCAGACCCGTCTGAGATATCAAAAATCCCTTCGCAATTATTCATCCTCAATGTATTGAGATCACATAGGCCCGGTTTGTTGGCGATTGTATGAATACCCTCGGAGGAGTATATCAAAATCCATTTGGTGCATTTTGCAAACAACCCAAAATAACGGACTTCCTGTTGAGTAGAGCCCATGGCATGCAATGTGAAAGTTGTTCAGCTCAATGAGCTCTAAATGTGTACCATGTTTCATGTTCATACGTGCAAGTGAGTTTGAGCTTTGCATCTCATACACAAAATCTCATGTAAGGGCGCAGATTCCATCCTGCCTGCCAATTTTCATGAGTTTTTGTGCATGTTAAGAAACCCAAAAAACCCCAAATGGTGGGAAAAAGAATCCTTATACAAACAATAGTTCCCTTCACAAACTATGAGAACATAGGGCTGATGTCATAGTGCTTGGGCCCTTATAATCCTCAGAAGAACAAGAGGGCCCTTCACATATCACACACTATGATGTACTGTAATCGGGCTGATATTATAGTGCCTAATAAAATCCTTTCTTTAATCCATTTGTGGTGCGTCTCCAATCGCCCTAAGAAACTACACACCCATGCATACAGTTAAAGAAAATGTATTTGTTGCATCCTGTGCTGCTTCTCTGTGGCTTGTTGCTGAAATGTTGCACACATAGACAGAAAGTTAATGGTCAACACTTGCTTCATCAATTACTGGTGTGAGCATAAAGTTCCCATGCCAAGGTCAAATATAGTAATGTTTTTTTTTTATGAGATTAATTTAATTATTTTTACAGCCATGAATAAATAAACTTGTTTTTTTTAGATCTTACAAATTTTTTTTCTAAACTAACTTTTCTCAGTTTTGCAGAAGTTGTGGTAAGAAACCCACATCAACATCCAGTACACTATCTTAAACCACTACACATATCAGAAATCTGAGCGAGGCTCAAAGCAGACTGCAAACTCTCCAACATTCATTACGGGTCCAAACGAAACATACGCGAGCAAGCTGTGGCCACACATCTGCTGCAGATGAACATCATCACAGTGCTTAAGTATTAAAAAGAACGATAAGTGCAGTCTGTTGAAATGTGCATTTAACAAGATATAAGCTTTGAAAATTGCTTTGACATGCTGACCAAATTGAGATCAAAGTGCAGATTTTATCTGACAAGAATGAAAATATTTTAGTGATCGCACATTGACTGCTTAACTGGCTGACAAAGACAACGACACACTGCACATAGACTGAGGCTTTAAGCATCCACGCTATCAGGCAAAGGTCTCTAAACTTAGCATTTTACAAGGGCCGTGCAAGTCAAACTGGGACTATTGATGAAATTCCTTGTAAATAAAGGCGTAAACCTGATCGATGTTTACAGACATCCTCAAATACAGTAAAAAATGAGACTCTTGGTCTGAAAAACATTCAGCGAGTGGAATAGCTGACATAATTTGGCACCAGCTGGCAAAAGAGACGCATCTCTTTGTGTGAACTGTACAACTGTACCAACACCACTTGCACATTACAGGAACTCAGCTGGGAGTTATTGCCACATCCCCCGTACAGTCCTGACCTCACTCCAAGCCATTTCCACATGTTTAGGAGTTCCTGGGAGGCCAGACAGTCTAATGGCTCTGGCGTACTGAGAAAACTTTCTACCGTGATGGTATGAAAGCACTAGTGAAACTAGTGAAACACTGGGATGAGTGCATTAGTGTAGCAGGGGATTATATAGAGAAATAAAGGCAGTTTTTACTCTCATAACTGTGTTCTGTTATTCTGCACAATCAAAAGTCCTGATTTGACTTGTATTTTAACGCCCCCTGTATTTTATCCTTATCTGGAAAACATGGAGGTGTAAACTTCTGCAGTACAGTGTGTCTAGGGTCTTTATCTGTTTCAAAGCTGCAGTTGTACGGTTTTAGAATAAACAATGAGAAGAGTGTTGATTCAACATGAAGTCCCGCCCCTTTAATTAAGAATAACTAATCACTTTGTAGATTAAACCTGACAATGGAGGAAAAATCAGGCCTAACTGACACTGATACACTGATGCTAGTCTCCAGAGCGATCCTCACCGGCAGCTAAAAAAAACAATGTGTGAACCAATTTCTCCGACTTTTTCAGGATGGGTGGAAGCTCCTACAGGGCGTGTTTCTCTTTTCATTCCTCGTACTCTGAGGTAAGGGCATTTAAAAATAGATATATACAAATATATATATCGTTTGTAAGAATTACACCCAGTCAGTATCCTGTATATCCATCCTTCTTTAATCAGATCAAGGATTTCCTCTCCTACATCAGTCCTGTTAATATTTACCCCAGTGTGATTCCAATGGGACGAACCGTAGAGGACGTCACCGAGCTGTAAGTCCTGGTACACACATTGAATTAATTGTTTGCTTATGATTGCTTGCCTGATCCACCTGTTCAAAATGCTGTTTCTTTCTTTTTTTTTCAGACTCACTCTTATGCGTAGAGAACACTCAAAAAGGGCAGAGGTCGTCTATATGCCTCTGGGGAAGCTGAAACGAGCCAGAACAAAGTCCTCGTCTAAAGGTATAGCAGGGTATTGTGTGATTTATGGATGATCTATTATATACACTCGTAGTCCACTTTGATAGGAACAGATGATCGTTCATGCATGTATCCAGTCATGTAGCATCGCCTTCAGTTCCTGTTCACATCAATGAAAAGGAGACAAAGTGAGACAAAGTGTGATCTCTGTGACTTTAACAGTCACATGGTTGTTGGTGTCAGATGGTCTGGTCTGGGTATTTTATTAGAATCTGCTGATCTCTTGGGAATTTCACACATAACAGTCTCTAGAGTTGACACAGAATGGTGCAAAAAAAAAAAAACACTAAAACACCTCATTGAGTTCGGGGAAATAGACCAGACTGGTTAGAGCTTCCAGGAAGGACATAGTAACTCATATGATGACTCTTTACAGGAACAAAGCTGATTATAACATCAGAACAAAGGTACAAATTTAAGGAATTATCAGCACTTATACTTCACCCCAACAAAAAATTTATATAACTAATCATTAAATATACAGTAATAATTAAAAAGCCATATTTATTTTGTAATTAGTTAAATGTATGCATTAAAATTATGCTTTTAAAATAACCTGATCTAGGATTTGATTTACAAAGGTGCTGCTATACAGATAAAAGTGAGCGGAACCGATACACACACACACGGTAGAGGTGTAATGATGCATTGTATCATGATTTACTGCAGTGCAAAAAAGTGACACTGCGCCTTGTGGAAATCTGCATTCTGTTAATTATGCATAGATAATGCAGTTGCACTGTTTGAACAGCAGAGGTCCCGATCTGCACAACCCACAGAGTTCATACACACAGTGAGCTCAACCACCAGTCATGTAATCACGTCCTTTGGTGAATCGTTCGTACTGTAAGATTAGCACTTCTGACATCCGATAGGTCCAGATTTCAACAGTGTTATACGTTATATGGTTATACTTTCTTCTTTGTCTTTCGGCTGTTCGCTTTCAGGGGTCGCCACAGCGAATCATCTGCCTCCATCTAACCCTATCCTCTGCATCCTCTTCTCTCACACCAACTA
>JAQMYI010000039.1:1590874-1603145 GCA_030014275.1 Clariallabes melas
CCGATTCCGATGCCAGATTTTTTTGTGGTATCGGCAGCATTTCCGATACCAGTATCGGAATCGGAACAACCCTAGTCTAAACATATAATTCCCCCTTTTCCAAAATTATGCTATAATGATATTGGAGTCCCCTTTAAATGCATGTGACCACTGTGCCTCATCATTGCTTTATATATTATATATGCATTTTTTTCCCTTATGATTTTATGCCATGTGTGAATTATTAGATGCGTAGAGACCATGTTGAAAGAACAATTAGCCTTCTGAAAAAAAAAAGGTTATTAGCAAGTAATTGTCACAGAAGTACGTTCTTGATTTGTATATTATTGTGGAAGGAGCCTATAGAAAAGTGAGAAGAGTTCGTCAGTTGAGGATTTTTAGCCCTTAAAAGCTCCTCCACCCAAAGGGAAATTCTGCAACACACTCTTGCGGCCAATGTGCTAATATTTGCTTTGATTCACTGTGTTGCTGTGGATGCCTCAAAGCCAGAGAACTGGACATCAGCTCACCGTGCAAAGAAACTATATTTCATCACCTTCTGATCAGCAGTCATTGAAAAAAACATTCAAAATTAATATGGAGAGTGAATTTTAAAAGATAACATAGAAACGCTAAAATGTCAAACTAACCTCTCACCAAGATTTGTCTTCCAAGAGTAAATCAAAGATCTGTTTCTTCTTAATTTGGTCTCTGAATATCTTTTCCCAGCAAGCAGGGGCTTTCGATTCCACACTGCTAAAACGTGAAATATAAAATTGCCTTAATACACTCCACCATCCTCTCATCCCCCGTTTGCTGAAAAGGTTGCCAGGCAATATTCTTGCTAAACACACACTAGATTGGACTGGGAGAGCGTGGGTGAGTCCAATACTTTAGCCTTTAGGAGGCACGAAATTACATCATTATAAAACGCCTGGCATGTTGGACATGTTCAGAGCAGCACTGCACTATCAAAACTTGCCCTGGGAGAGATGGGAAGAGGAACGCTGAAGAAATACGCCAGTGAAGTGCCTCGTAATTCGTAAATTTCACACTCGGTTCAAGCCCCTACAGTGGGTTTCATTTCTCCCTGGAGATCAGTACGGGCTTCGTAGTTCTCTCCTTATTCACGCAGTGCATTCTGGGATATCATTTTCAGCAGTCAAAGGGCAATGGGCTGCTGAAGTTGATGTGTTAACAATGCAGTACATCCCTACTGGTTAGCTGATTTGATCTATGAGCAAACAGTAAAACAGCTACTGAGTTACTTTGCTGCAAAGAGATTGGGATTTTGCCAATACACCGTGGCCTTCAACTAGGGCACTACCAAGTCCATAGAGAGAAAAAATCATTACCACCAGAGTAGTTTTCTCCATGTCATGGCTGTGCCCTAGAGGGTGCTGCTTACCCACTTAATTTTTTTAATCTTTTATTTTGTGGTTAGGACTTTTGGAAATCTTGATCGTAAGACGGCCCAAGCTGCCACTGATGAGCCATTGAGCAAGGCCCTTATCCCTCTCTGCTCCGTAGGGCACTGTATCCTGGCTGACCCTGCGCTCATAATGTTGACACATAACTGAACCATAATTCTAAAGCCAAAGTTAAATACGTTATATGGATGGAGCCTCTATGCAAATCTTTTATGTTCCCTTTGAACTGTGAAGGGAAACCATAAACAAGGCAACATTTTTGTGTGAATTTCTATAACTGCAAAATACAAACCTTACTAATTGTGAGGGTAATGTAGCAGAAAACATTGTCATCAAGGGTCGTCGTGATGGAAGGCATGCACCACCCCGAGGGCTGAGGAGCACGCTGCCGAGCTGCTGCAATATGATTCAGATGTTTCTGCTATTTCACTACGCTCCTAAAGCTAATGCACCTCATTTAATATTGACATTAATTTAACCGTTATTTTTTCCCACCGATCAACCACTAACCTTTAGCAATCCTTGGCTTTTATCATGCATTCTGTGGCAGATGTAGTCAGTGCGAGTAAAATCTTTATTAAATCCAGAATGTCAGATAAAATTGTAATGAAACAGGGCAAGGTCAATCAATCAAGCAAACAAAGCAACAAAAAGAAATCCAGACCAAATATGTGGAAGTTAAAGTCAAGGAAATACAGCTATAAGTAATGCTCAGAATTGCAGTCAGGAATGAAAGTCAAAGCTTTGCAAAGAAAAAAAAGCCCAGGTCCAGGTGACGTCCAGGTTGATGTGACAGATGTGTGGGAGGTAGAAGGAAACTGGCGACTCCAACCAGAGGTGCTGGAAACCCAACTCTCCACAAAGACATTCACTAAAAAAAAAAACCTGGAGCAAGTGATATTATTATAATACTTATGTGTAATGAAAAAAATACAGAGTCTCCAGGAAACAACATCTGCACCAGATTAGCTGAACAGCTGTCTTCTCCTGAAGAGCCACCAGAATGCCTGCAGGACTAAAATTATTGTCGAACAAAATCATAATACTTGAACAGTCGGCAGTTTTGAGTTCCACTTTGCTCCGTGTAAAACATAAATCATCTACGAGAAGATGAAGAAGACCCGATTTTATATACACTCCCAGTCCACTATCATTGGGTACACATGTTTAACATGGCAGCAACTCAAAGCATTTAGGCATGTAGACATAGTTGAGATGATCTGCTAAAGTTCAAACTGAGCATCAGAAAGATGATTTAAGTGACTTCGAACGTGGCATGGTTGTTGGTGCCAGACAGGCCGTTCTTAGTATTTCTGAAACTTGTATTTCTGATCTACTGGGCTTTTGACACACAACCATGTTTAGGGCTTACAGAGAGTGGTCTGGAATAAAGAAAGCATCCAGTGAAGACAGTTCTCCAGTTGAAAATGCCTTGTTGATGCCAAAGGTCAGAAGAGAATGTTTAGACTGGTTTGAACTGATAGAAAGCGAACAGTAACTCAATAAACATCTTATTACAACCCAGGTATGCCGAAGAGCATCTCTGAACTCATAACAATGTCGAACCTTGAAGCAGATGGGCTACAGCAGCAGAAGATCACACCAGATGCCGCTCCCGTCAGCTAAGAACAAAATAAAACTGAGGTTACATTCCTCATGGTCTCACCAAAATTGGACAATAAAATATTGGAACAATGTTGCCTGGTCTGATGATGGTGTTGTTTTCTGCTGCGATATTCGGATGTCAGATCTCAATCTAATAGAGCACATTTGGGATATGGTGGAATGGAAGATTTGCATCATGAATGTGCATCCAAAATGTCTGCAACAGCTGCGTGATGCTATCATGTGGACCAAGATCTCATAATCTCATGTCATGAAGAATTACGGCTGTCCTGAAAGCAAAAGCATGTCTTACTCGGTGCCATCACGGTGTACCTAATGAAGTGGCCAGTGAGGGTACGTTATCTCCATGTCTCCTTCGTAGTGTCGGAATGCAACTTGGGCATTAAAATATTTCCAGTGAGGACACAAGGATGCAAAAACTGATAAAAGGAATCACTTTGAGCAGCACCCCTGGCAACACCTTGAGATTCAGAGTACACCATCTGTCAGAGCACATCCATTATAATTAAATGACCTTTTCTTGAGGTAAAATGGTTCCTTCATGCTTTCCACTCATTTTATGTGTAATGCACTGCATGAATACTGAAAAGAAGGAGAAATGCTCGAGCAGATATTCATATAAGAAGCAAGTGGGTTTGTATGAAAAAGCTCGGAGAAGCTGTTCGCTGGAAATGGCTTGAGATAAAAATGAGCTAACATGACATTTTAATTTTGCTCTTATCCCTCCCATCTCAGAGGCAATTATCAAAGTAAGTAAAACTCCAGTTGGCTTTGATAGTGCTAATTTTTAATTTCACTGTTAAATAGTGCCACGGCTCTATAGACGCTGATATGAAATCTTGAACAGGAGTGGCTGGAGCGCAGTACGAAGACAAGGCATTATTGAAGGCTTACCATGCCTCATTGCCATTTCATAATTGTGTTTGTGGCCACTACTGTAATTATATCCCTGTTAATTATGCACAGGTTTTTTTTATTTTCCCCCAAAAAAGCAAATGTGCATTTTCTTTACAAACAGAGCTGTCTATTACAGTAGGTTGCTCAGATGGAGTGCAATACAGTTTTTGTTTGTGTGCGTATTTTTTCTACCTTTTTGTAGCCACAGATATCTAATAATTACGGCATAATAATGATAATACAAGGCAAGGTAAAATCATTATCTAAGTAAAATCCTAGACTGAGATGAAACCAGCCATGACAACCCATTAAGATTCACTCAGAAGGCTATTTACTCAGAGTGGTTGTATTCAGTAATAGCATATGCAATGTATAACAATATTACCATATATCTAAGAGCATGCATTATCTAAAAGAGGCATAAAAGAAACACAGTCACAGAGTTGTATACAGAATACAGAATTATAAATCCCTACTGGACTAGAGAGTAATAGGAGACAATATCAGACTGTAAATCACTACAGTGTACACAGACAGAGAGAGATATATATATAATAGAATTATTATTACATCTATTCCATGTAGAATAAAGTGATATATATTTAAATGATTGTGATCAGAGATCATTTAAGTGTTTTGTTAAAATCAAGTAAAAAGGATAACAGTAGAACTCTGAGCTATTAATTAATAAACCTTAAGGAATTGGGACTAAACAGCTGTGCGGCCTTAAAGAAAACCACTTATCATTGAGGCTAATCAGGGGGGGAAGGCTTCAAATTGCTAAGGGGCATAAAAAAATGGACTGAAAAATGGAAATGGAAAAAAGCCATGTCATCTGGTGAGTCCAGATTTACGCAGGTCCAGAGTAATGGACGCATCAGGGTAGGAAGTAGGGAGGCGAATGAAGCGATGCTCCCATCATGCATAGTGTCCACTGTACAAGCCTGTGGAGACAGTGTTATGATCTGGGGTTGCTTCAGTTGCTCAGGTCTAGACTCAGCAACATTATGTTGCAATAAAATTAAGTCAGCTGATGACCTGAATGTACTGAATCACCAGATTAATTTTATTCCCACATACAACGTTACTGAGCCTAGACCTGAGCATGAGATACTGCATAATTTTCACACATAGATTGGCCACCAAAGAGTCCAGGCCTTAACCCCATAGAGAATCTTTGGGCTCTCTGCTAAGTTGATGATTCAGCACTATCCTTTCAGGGGTAAATATTGCATTGAACAGGTCTTAATGCAATTCCGATAATAAATAAATAAATAGTAAATTTTCTTTGCTTGATGCAAGTCAATAATTTACCTTCTGAAACAGCATGTTTTGGCTTTGGCCAGGCCGTTTAACAAATTCTTTGTACTTTGCTGCACAGTAAGATAAAGTAACTTGACTTGTTATCTGTTATGTCAATGTATATTATGTAAGGTAATAACGTCAGCATTTTCCAAAACAACCACTGTCCTGATACACACAGAAGCAGCAAAAATATAGTTTTACCGTTTCCCCCATCTTGGAGACTAGTTTATTGGTTTGCCTCGTTTTTAGTAAGCAAAAAAGGCATTTTATTTATAACCATATAAAGGTTTGGATTTTTTTTAAAGTGTGTGGTGATTGAGCGACTTCCAACGAAATTATCAGAAGAAAAAGAACTGCACAGTGCATTAATAGGAAGAGGCTGACATCTTGATGAATTATTCTTCAACACACTTAAACCTTCTGTATTGTCTGATTGAAAACATTAGCGACGACAAAGTAAAGTCGAAAAAAAAAGAAACAGCATATGATAATTGGATTTCTTAAATGTGACATTCAGTATTGCATGCTTTCTGTTTAAATACAATGAAAAGGTTAGAAAGTATGAGCTGCGTACCAGTACTGGGATTTCTGGAACCAAACTAAAAAGTTGCAAGAGTGGGTGTATTTTTGTTGTGTTATATTGGTGGCGGTAGACCAGGTAGATTTGAATCATATAGGGAGAAAGAAAGAATCCAACAAGGGTGTGAAAGGTATCATGTACAGCATATCGGGGAGAATAGATATTCATGTAAAGTACAGCATACAAGTGCAAATTTGTCTTATCCATCAAAGCACAAGTGTGCTTAAATGAAAAGCACAAATTAAAAGCATCATAATTAAGCAGTATTACTGTACACTCAAGGCCACGCTGTTGCTCTGAATATTAGCATGGCTGTGATGCTGTTGTAGGCAAGAGGGCACAGAACGAGTCCTAAAGATATCACAGCCAGGCTGATATTCACAGCAACAGCACAACCTTAAGTGTGATATTGTGTTTATACAATAGTTCCACAAATGACATTTTCTTGCTCCTCCTTATCAGATGTGTGTTCCTGCTGATAGTGCTTTTGTGGCTGGTATTGAATGTGGGTTTTGGCAGCCAGCTGCTCTCTCCTCAATATTGTGGACCCTACAAAACTAATGAATGTTAGAGTCACAGAGTGATGCGTATATCTAAACGCCTCAGTGCTCCATCACTTGTGGAATGCTTCTCAGCCAATCAGATCACTTTATTTAATGACTTTGATTTAGTATCTCATGGCTACATTAGATGGTGTGCACAGAATAACCTGCTGAACAATGCCGGTGGAAGCCATACTGTTCAATTAAAGCAAATTTGAGGCTATTAAAGTGATAATTACGTCTAGGATTACTGTGCAGCAATAAGCTGGTAATATACTCGACTCCATTAGAAGTTTATTTGAACGCTTCCCACCTTCTCTGCGTATCAAAACACTGAGTGTGAACATCAAAAGGAAATATGAAGAAAGGAGACATGCGGAGTAAATAATGGACAGAAAGAGAATAAAAGTAATGAACAAATAATTGATGTCAAGTGACAACAGGAGAAGAATCAGAGATTTACGCTGGAAGTGTGTACGTGTGAGAAAGAGAGGCAAAATAATAAAGACAAATAATGATGCTCTAAGTGGTACCAGATGTTATCATGGCATCATGGTTCGTCTCTTTGGATGGATTAACACCAGAAAGATTTGTAACTGAAGGCCCTTCATCTGTAGACCCACACCTTTCTCCTCTAAGTGATGCATAGACATTTAACAAAAAGAAAAAGATGTGCCCAAAGGCATCCTTTCCTCCTGGTGCCTTTTAAAATTTAACACCCCACTGGGATAGCTTAGCTGCTAAGCAGAGTCGGTCAACTAGTGCTGCCCTTGGAGTAACCAGTCATCCGTTGCAGATTTTCACTTTTTCATTCTGTCTTTCCCTCTTTTGTCTACTGAGTAATTATAATACATCATAAAGTCCTTGAAAAAATAACTAGTAAAAGTGTGTTTACCTCATCTTTTTTTGTATAATTAGCTGCCAGAAAAATAATTACTTGAGTTTTGTGTGTGTATTTAAAATTATCTATTCATAGTGACTTCATCCTGTTTACTTACCAACCACATTTTGTTCCCAAAATGTTATGGGGACAGAAATCTCTTTAAGAGTGATGCATTAAAACATGTTATGGAGGCTGCAATTACTGGAGGTGTCACACTATTTTTTTTTCTTTTTTCTTTTGTTTTACTTTGTTCCATAAGGCACAATTTGGGCAATTCATACAGTAAATGTGGCTCTAAAGTGGCCTCTGTAGTCTGGAATGATGATTTGGGCTTATGAGACCCCATCACACATACACACACATACACACTGAAAATCATGATCCTTGTGGAAAAGTTTTCATTTTATAATATACACTATATGGACGAAACCTGTTAATTATTTAATTCAGGTGTTTCAATCAGGCCCCTTATCCCCAGTGAAGGACAATCTTAAAGCTTCAGCATACCAAGACATCTAGGACAATGCTATGATGCTTCCAACTTTGTGGCAACAATTTGTTGAAGGCCCTTTTCTATTCCAACATGACTCCGCCCCTGCGCACAAAGCAAGGACTATAAAGACATGGTTTGATGAGTTCGGTGTGGAAGAACTGGACCGGCCCGAACACAAGCCCACAGAGCCTCAACCACAATAACCTTTGGGATGAACTGCAATATAGATTGTGAGCCAGGCCTTCATGTCCAACATCAGTGCCTGATCTCATAAATGCTGTATAGGGTGAATGAGCACAAATTCCCACAGAAACCCTCAAAAATCTTGTGGACAGCTTTCCAAGAAGAGTGGAAGCTGTTATAGCTGTATGAGGGGGACCAACTCCATATTGAAGTATACGTATTAGGATACAATGTCATTGCATGTTTGGCCAATATATGTTACTTTTGTCCATATTGTCACGTTTCCGCTGTGAGCGTGAACGTGGCATATTTGCAGAGGCGAGATGTAGGTTTCAAAAACTCGTCTTTATTTTACGTAAAGCACAACACAAAAATAAAAGCTCTTTTATGAGAGCATCTACTGCTCTTTAATCAAACATATTCACTCCACAACCATAACAAAATAATAATGACAAAAGCTAGACGCCTGACTGAGGTTCAGTTAGGCTATTTATCAACAACTTAAATTACTCGCCTCGATTCAGGTGTGCGCTCTTGTCACCTGACCGAGGCGCCCTATGGGAAATGAAGTTTAACTGAAACCAAACTGAAACACAACAAACATAATCAGTGGGCATTTTGGCGCCCTCTAGGGGTTAACCCTTACACATATAGTGTATTTATAATACAAAAAAGTTTATTTTAGATTTTCTCCATGTTTAGCATTAGTTCAGTCTTTTTTTTTTGACTTATCACTCCTTTTTTTTGTACAAAATGGCAGCTTTTCGCTTAAATCACAAATTTCTGTAATAACAAATACAAATCCAATCATAGGCATAATTAAGTGGGAGGGATAAGGAGGGTTATCCCACCAATAATCAAAACCGGCAAGTACAACTCCCCCAAATAATCAAAAACTGACACCAAAAAAAATTTAATTATTGTCCCTTGCTCATTATTCTCAGACTCCACCTTCATGGAGGAGATTTAACCCCCCTGCAATGCGGAATCAAGTTATGCACTTGATTCCAATCCTCATATTTTTCTTACTGTCTGCAAAATGACTTGCAAAATATAAAAAAAAAATTTATTATCATTATTATTATTTAACTCTAAAGGTTCATCAAAAATTTAAACTGAGAAAAATACATAATAATACCGTATTTCCTTTTACTTCCTAAAGCACTTTATTCACTGGTTTCGTATTTTTTACATGGAAATATCAGTAGTGACCTTAACATTATTATAAATAACATAATGTCACAGGGTTCACAAATGTAAAACTTTTTGGCCACAATATCAAAATGGATATGGCCTTTTAAACTCTATAGTAGTTATAACTTTGGATTTCATCCAGTGCCTGAACATGTGATGCTACAACAGGGGTACTGTCAGAACTAATACACTGACCTTCTGTATTGCTTTAGCAGTGGGTTTAATATTCCTCTTTCTTATTTCTCTGTTTGTTCTGCCAAACACAGAGATGCAGTGGGATATAGAGCTACAAGTGTCGACAGCACTGTGCCTGTGAATAAACTCTTGCTTACATTTCTGCATTCTTTTTAATTAGATAAAAAATTCTATGATTATAAATGCACAGCGATAATTTTAGTGCTAGAGATATTGAATTTGTAGTTCAGTTGAATTCTCAATTTAGAAGGTGGGCGTTAATTTTCCACAACAGCAGCTCTGACGACAGTTTCAGCTGTAAATTATGGGTTTATATTAATGTGCTATCGTTCCTACAGTATAGTAACTGTTCTTACATAGGGCTTGTATGGCACTTGCTCCACAGGGCATAAAAGTGTGTTGTTTTTTTAACAAAGAAAATGCAGTAATGTTCATGTGAGGGACGTTTCTGTGTGAGTCTTCAGTGTCAGCAATTTGTAACAGCCAGGAAGTTTTCTGACATGGGAAAGTCTTCAGGACTTGTGTGCTAACATGAATAATTGTTTATAGCTGTTCTAAAAGAACAGAAGGTTGGGGGTTCGAGCCCCAGCACCGCCAAGTTGCTACTGTTGAGCCCTTAAGCAAGGTCCTTAACTCTATCTGCCCCAGGGGGCGCTGTATCCTGGCTGACCCTGCGCTCTGACCCCAGCTTCCTAACTGGAATAAAACATATTGTGTTAATTTCAAGTGTTATGTGTCATTCTTTTTCATTTGCATTCAATAAATGGAATAAGAGTTTCAGACAAAGTGGTTACTAAGCTTTAGATTTAATTATTTGTCATATGTACCTTACAGCATAGTGATTTGTTTTTTACACATCCCAATTATGAAGCTAATAACACAGAGGCAGCCAGGATACAGTGCTCCCTGGAGCAGATAGGGTTAAGGACCTTGCTCAAGGTCTCAACAGTGGCAACATGTCAGTGCTGGGACTCGAACCCCCAACCTTCTAATCAGAAACCCAGTAACTCAAAGCCTTAACCGTTTGATTGCCCTATAAAAAAAATAAGTCACTTCAGGGTGATTAGTGTTACGATAAACAATTAATTTGAGTTCTGACTTTTAATCTTAACACTAAGATTAAAAAAAAAAAAAAAAAGTCAGAACACAAATGCATTTTTTATGGCATACCTGAACCTCTTCCATAAATATGCTGCAGACTCTGTATTACTCCTTACTTATACAGATAGAATTGTCCTCATGTTCTCTGGATATTCTTTTGCCATATCCCTTGACCTCTAGAAAAACTTAACCTTAAACTTAAAATTTAACCTCAAGTTTTATTCAATTGCAAGTGAAACCTTTTGGAGTGGAAATATAAGTTCTCTCAAAGAAGCCATACATCACATTACTGCAAATTCTGACAGCATCTCAAAGCTAGAGGTGAAATGAAGTCATGTCATTGTGTATTGTTTAAGATAGATCCCAGTGCCACAAATGTTTCCTTTGCTGTAGAATGTTTAAATATTAAATATATAAAACTTAACACATACCTAAAAGATTTCAAATATACAATCTGCTCAGCTCAAACAACTGTTTCAGTTTTATTTTATTACCTTTTATTCAGAGCACATACAGTTACATGCAGACTTTTTTTGTCAGAGCATAAAGTTTAAAATATATACATTTTTGCTCTTCTGATTTACACTTTACTAACCAGTTCCTATCAAAAAAAATAAATCTGTAAGTATTACATTCAAATGAGTTGAATTTTAAAACATCGGTTTATTGGGTCAATTAGGAATTATGACAATGACATTGGAGGCCAATAAATATTTTTTTAAAAATCACATAGAATTATTGATTTTGTGTTCATAATAAATTTTTGTAATGCTTTTTTTGTGTCTTTCCTCTAGCTTTATTTTTCAGTGGTGTTTTTGTGGTTGAGCAGATGGGAGAAAATGATTGATGTCACAAAGGAGAAGAAGCAACCACCATTCTGCTACAGTATATTTATGACACGGTGGAAAGCTGCTGATTTTATTCAACTTATACACTCTTTTTGTTATTAAAGGAGATGCGCTGAAATAGGGAAATTACTGTATATTTAGTTGTTGGATTAAATGACCTCTGAAAAGAACCCCTGTGAAATACAATAAAGTTTTTTTAGTCTTTAAAAGAACAATTCATTGTCATGTAGTTACATGTTCACACTACATCATTGTCTGCTTACATTATAAACGTTTAGAGCTTGACCAGAAACTCACCTGACATTTAAAACGAAACAAAGCATTAGATCTCTGGGTGAAAAGCTATCGTAATTGTAGAGCTTGATGCTGAATATAGAGACACTAAAGGCTTTGGCTTTTCCTGTCACACTTTTTCTATGTGAATGAAGTATTGATGTAGTGAATGATCATGGCTTTTTGGATAATTTGGTTAATGATGACCACAAGCACCCTAATTGCACCCTGAAATGGATGGATGGGTACATTTATGTCCTTTTGCAATAACATGCATTAACAAAGCAGATAAAAATTGCATATGATTATGAAGAAAAGGGACTGGGTTTGGTACGCTTCTCTAAGTTGTGTAAACATTTGCTAGCTGGTGTGTACATTCATTTAAATTTTTGTATTGTATTGTTTAATTTTGTTAAATGTTTTTCACTTAAAGTTTCTTACTAGTCTCCAACAAGAATGAATTTGATGTTTATAAGATTAGCTTAGAATAGAAGGTGCTCATAAGCTCATCAGTTCCTGGTAACACAATGCGCACACACACACACACAAAACAAAAACCTTGCACAAGCAAACCTTTGTGAGTGACAGTCTCTATGAGCAAAATGATTTGTGTGTGTGTGAGTGTGTGTGTGTTCGCGCACACGCGCAAGTGAGAGTTTTTGTCTGCAAACTGGTTTGTGTGTGTGTGTGTGTGTGTGTGTGTGTGTGTGTGTGTGTGTGTGTGTGTGGAGGTGGGGGGGTG
>JAQMYI010000039.1:1610406-1621580 GCA_030014275.1 Clariallabes melas
GTGCAGAGACGGCGTGTTGTTTAAGACGTTACATAACGTTATCAGATGTGTGTTCTTACTGAAAGTGCTTCTGTGTCGGGTTGTGAATGTGGGTTTTGTCAGGCAGCTGCTCTCTCCTCAGTACTGCGGACCGTACAGGGACACTCTCAGACTCTCTGACTCTCTGACTCTCTGACTCTGACTCAGAACATGAGACTAAACTGGACACACGACTGGGGAAACTGGAGAGTTGAAGAGGAAAACGGTGGGTTCAGGATTTTTTAAACAGTTTTAAAACAATTCCAATGTGCACATACTGTATGTATATATAAAGAAGTCTTGATTGCTGGAACTTTTTCGACTCTCCATGTCAACAATGATTCTTATTATTTATTTTTTTATTAGCCTGGAATGCAACAATATTTGGGGGGAAAAAAACGAGGCATAAAGTACACGCCCATCATCCCGTCCACACCAAGGTTCAGCTGAGGGTCGGATGTCGCATCAGTTATTTCAATGATTCAAATCTTTCAAAGTAGCTGTTAATTTACAAACAAAATGTACCTTTTCTATTTCCATAATAATATTTTCTTGCCAAACTGTGACAGACGCCACATCTAGATTTGTTTTTGTTATACCTGTGTGTGTTAACGAAGAAGAACGTTTTCTTGGAAGTACAACATGGCTTGTGTATGTGTTCATCCGGAAAGACACGAGCTGTAACTGATACCAGAGACATAAACAATCAGTTTAAAAGCTGAGAGAGTTAAGTATGTGAACTTAACATAAGTATGTGGACCCATTTCTCAGAGGATGATAAGAACAGTAGACGAGAAGCTCTGAAGCACACGGCCGGGCCATCACCACGTGAGCGGAAGAGTTGGCGCGGAGACACGCTTTAGAAAACCGAATGTTAATGTACATCACGATATCTCCAAGAGGAACGTGATGATCAGCAAGAAAAGGCTGAGATACTGATTCCACATTTGAGAGACAGAGAGATTTTAACTATGAAAAAGGCTACAGTGAGATAATACAAGCCCTGTACTATTAATATTTAAGTAAATTTAAAGGCGAGCACTTTTCTACCTTTACTCAAGTACGTGTATAATTGGAGGACTTCTACTTCTACTTGAGTACTATTTGTCCTAGGGAACGTACGTTGCCCTCCTGTGTCTGTTTGTAAGATGTGAGTAAAGAGCTGTGTCTGGACACATGACTACAAAAACACACCCCTCCGTTACAGCTCGGTCAAAAACCTCCTCTCTAAAAACAACTGTTAAATGATTTAAGACAATAACTATGACTTTAAAAGCTATCAAATCCAATTAGGTTAGTCAGATAGTCGACGAAGGACTTTCTTCCTCACGTACACACGGGGAGCAAAGACCTTCATAAGTCAGCGTGCCAAAAGACATCATGGACAGCAAGTCAGAGCCAAGAGAAAAGGTGAAACATTCTGTATGAAACTGAGCAAATCTGCCACAGAGACGTTTGACGTGATTCGTCAAGTTTACGCCGATGCTGCGACGAGTCATTCGAGGTGTTTTGAGCCGTACGCACACTTCAAGAGTGGAAGAACATCACTGGAAGACGATGAGGGATCGGGAAGACATTCGACGAGCTTTGTGACACGCCCTCGTATCGTTATTACCCCATCACCCCGTACCATAATGAACGTCTCGTCTCCTCGAGAGCTGGAGCAGGAGCCATTATTCTGAAGGACAGTTTTCATCTTTAGGACTTTCTCTACTATTTCGGCTCCTAACATTCGCTCCCTTCTGTACTCACTGCACTTTCGCATGAGAGACTTAACTCTTAAAAATATCTGGTTACTGATAAATATAATTTCCGGCAAAATGTATTTAACAGCTTTTAAACATAGAAAGAAAAAAGGCTTGAGTGCCTGAAATGTGGATCCTTAAACCACCTGTACATCCTGACAAATCAGGTGTCATGTGACTGTTTTATATCGCAGACCAGACAGGCATTCCACACAAACCACCTCATCTCTTCTGATTAGCCGCGTCCAACATCTAAACATCGGACTTTTTTTTTCTCCACCCGTGATCCTAACCGAGCGACATCACCAATAATTATGATTTACGCAGCTGATCCCCGCTGCAGGACTCCGCCACACATCTGCCCCGCTTCATCTCGTCATGGCCACAGGTTGTCCGCAGTCTCAGGGTGTCACACGGCGTTTATCATCACTGAGCGATTCCAGATGCTCCTGGCAGCATGACTCGGAGTTTTTATTACGTTAGTCGCCGCACATTGTATTGATCACCAACGCATCTTCTGGGGTGAGTGAGAAAAATCTGTTCACAGCGAGATGTTGAACAAATTGCTTTCAAACCTTCCTGAGCAAAGGAGATAAACACTGGGCCGAGATAAACTCACCGTGCAGCATCCAGAATGCTGAGTTGCATCCTAAGAACACCATACCTACTGTGAAGCATGGGGGTGGAAACATCATGCTTTGGGGCTGTTTTTCTGCAAAGGGACCAGGACGACTGATCCGTGTAAAGGAAAGAATGAATGGGGCCAAGTATCATGAGATTTTGAGTGAACACCTCCTTCCATCAGCAAGGGCATTGAAGATGAAACGTGGCTGGGTCTTTCAGCGTGACAATGATCCCAAACACTTTTTCAAGGTCCTGGAGTGGCCTAGCCAGTCTCCAGATCTCAACCCCATAGAAAATATTTGGAGGGAGTTGAAAGTCTGTGTTGCCCAACGACAGCCCCAAAGCATCACAGCTCTAGAGGAGATCTGCATAGAGGAATGGGCCAAAATACCAGCAACAGTGTGTGAGAACCTTGTGAAGACTTACAGAAAACGTTTGACCTCTGTCATTGCCAACAAAGGGGATATAACAAAGTACTGAGATGAAATTTTGTTATTGACCAAAAACTTATTTTTCACCATAATTTGCAAATAAATTCTTTAAAAATTCTACAATGTGATTTTCTGGATTATTTTTATTTTATTTTATCTCTCATATTTGAGGTATACCTATGATGAAAATTACAGGCCTTTATCTTTCCTATATGCATTTAAGAATCTTTCCTCGAGAAAATGACCTGTGGGGCACACTTTCACTTTACAAAAGGAAGCATTTTGATCAAAAAGCTGATAAACGTGTGCATAGATAAACTTATTATTTAAACTGGTAGTTTAGAGTTTAGCCGATCACAGAGGAAGAGGACTAATGTAAGTCTAGGAGAGTCGAGTATGCAATCTTGGTTCTCGAGTGCCACAATAACGGATAGACTGTGCAGTGTGGACCTAATGAAGTAGTCTGCTGAGCGTTTGTAGGTCACATCCTCGGCAAAAGACCTACAAGGTTGTGGATGTCAGGGCCACTTGGAGAGGGTCAAAAGAACACCTGGATAGTCATAGATTAGGAGACGAGGCACTGGTAATGCTACTTGTAGACAGGTTGTGATCTTGATTGGTTGATTTGGAAAAGATGGATAATGTAATGGACTAGATGCAGTGGGAACACCACTGATGATCCTAATGACATTGGATTATGTGGAACTGAAATTATATAGGAACTCTAATTAATTTCGTACAAATGGGATATTTAACACAGTATTAATGGTGAAAGTGGGCTTTTTATATATATATATATATATATATATTTGGCTTAGTGGAGGAACATGAAGGAAGCCATTTCTATGTTGATGAACAGAGAAGGCTGAAGAGTGGTAATTGCCAATCAATTACATTTAATTAATTAAGGAAGCCAATTGGTTGTAGTGGTAGGCATTACGTCACCAATTCTTTTTACCCTTAGATTATTTAGATTATTCTAAGCAGTTAATCAGCACCTTCTGATTCTGCATCATTTCTAAAACCCTGGCCTCCCAGGGCCTCCTTTAATAGCTAAAATCCTAAATTCTAAAATTCTGGCCACCCAGGGCCTCCTTTAATAGCTCCTTCAGTTATGTTTAATTAGTTGAGGAAGCCAATTGGTGGTAAAGGTACTGTAAGCTTCTTGTCTGATGTTTAATTCAAATATTGTTAGGTTTTCAGCCCTGTTAGCAGCTCTGTACATATTACATATTTATGCATTTAGAACCTACATTCATGCCTCAATCCACAGTCACATAGCTGAGATAAAGATATAACCTACTGTCACAAATAATCTTTTATGGGTCATGATTTTGTATCGAGTCGTGGAAAACTTTTTAACAGCACCTTGGACACTTAAAATGTCATTGTGCTTGGACAGTTAATTCTGAAATAGTGGCTTAGTCCCTCTTGAAGGTGGGGGTTAGAGTACGGAGGACAGAGACAAAGTGCAAAGCTGAAACATAGAAGGCAGTGGAGATGACAGAGAGACAGCAGTTCAACACAAACTTCTCTCCCTCTCTCGCTCTACCCCATGGTACAGCAACATCCCTTGGCATTTCATTACACCCTCATTAAATCAAAAACGCAGTGCAGTATTAATAGCCCGTCAGTACCGTTAACATTTGTTTTATGTGAATTCATTCAAACCCGAGGTTTTTACAAATGGCACAGCTCCCAACAACCGCGCCATGAAAAATTAGGCTTGTATTTTGGTACCCCATCCCTGTACAATGAATTTCAATAAGCCACACCGTTGCTTGCACCTTTGCGCTGAGGACAATGAAAAATGGCCATGTTTCTGCTTCTCAGACATATTCCAACACAATCCCAGTTCCTTTGTCCAAGGCCACAGGTTGCACGATGAAATAAAATGATAATGAAGATAAATATAGTAAATTAATGTGCTTGACAGAAGGTGGTATTGGGTAAATGTTCCTTCGGCACAGGGACCTTAAAGGAGAAACAATTACCTAGAAAAGACGGCATCACAAGTCCGTGAATACTAATAGACTGCCGTATAATTCAGAGACAGGGTTTAGCATATCCAATCTTCTGTGTTGCTTCTATATTTAGCCCAAGTCCTTTAGCTATATTTATGAGGCAGTATGTTTCTTGATTTCATAAATACCCAGGGTGATCTGAATCCTTTCAGATAGGAGCTGAGGGAGAGCTGACAACAGCTTAAATTGATTTTAGGAGAGGGCCGACAATCCATTTCCCCTTAGCTGATAGCAAAGGACGCGGAGAAGAGTTTGGGAATTTAGGAGCTGACAGCTGCTCCCTATTTTCAAAGACAAACATGCTCATAAAAGCACATTTTCAACTTCACATGCACAGCAAGGCTAAAATTGCGAATTTAAAATCAGACATCAAGATTTCAATACAAAGGAGATGTAAAGTCTTGTAGTCAATAAAATGGATGGTTACAAAGAAAAAACAGGCTCTGGAAGGATTAATTAATGATGCTAGTTATCAAGTCTTAGAGCCTCCTTCTTTCATTGATTCAAAGCAAACATAGTGTCTTGTTAATAATGAGGAATGCTCTTGTGATTTGGTTTGCAGGATCGGCGTGTTTAATTGGGTTTTCAGTTTCCACTCTTTTTCCCGAGTTTATTAAGAACACAAGCTCAGCATCTGAAAATGTAATTCACTCATTTATTATCTTATCAATCTTATGATTAAAATACAATTTCATGCAATGAATAATCCAAACTAATTATCCTTAAAAAAAGAGTCATACTCACAAGATGTTCATGAATGTGCAAAACCAATAATCTTTGGCTAACGTACTGTAATATCTCTCTGTTCACAAAACTAATCACAAAGTGATATGAGCCCTCACTATTATAATAGTTTTTTTTTTTTTTTCTTTTGGCCTGTGTTGTAGATCAGAATATTTCTAAATGGATCATGGCTACCAGAATGCTCAGCCCTTTTATTAAAGCTTTTTTTTTTTTTTTTTTAATATTCACATAATCTGTTTACACAATTAACAATGGACATGGCTAAAAAGCAGCTCCACAGAAATTATAATATATACAGTATATATACACATTTTTTGTTTAATTATACACTTAAAGTATTGTCCCTGTGGCAAAGAAAATGTCCCTGAGATGACCTTGAGAGGAACCAGATTCAAAAGGGAACTCATCCTCATTAAGGTGATACCAGGTAGCATGGCCATTCAGAAATCTTTTCTATAACTGTGTGCTGTAAGGTTGAAAGTGCACTTGAATAAAATGATTTATTTATTTCTTTATTTTTAAAAAGAAAAAAGTCCACTTTCTTAAGGTTACCAATTGTTCACTGATAGAGACTTGGGGACAAAAGTGTTTGTGGCAAATTCAATCCTACAGTAAATTACCAACAAACTAGTTAAATTCATTAAATTATCTCTAAACCTGTAAGATCTTATTTCTATTTTTAATGAAACAGCTTGAGCACTTTCTGTCTATTAGATATTCAGCTACTGAAATATTTTGGCTGAAATATCACCAAAAATTGCTCTTTTTTTTTTTTTTTTTTTTAAACAAATGGGTTTTATTCGTCATCTAGCACACTAAATGATTTTCTTTGCATATCCCAGCTTTTAGGATGAGGGCCTTTCTTTGGTAATTCAAAGCTGTAACCCACTGAGCTACCACTAACCCATTTTTCTAACCACAAGAGGGGGGAAAACATGGGGGGATAAATCTATATTGGTCAACAAAGTGTCTAATTCAAAACATTAAAAAAAAAAAATTAGATTTTGTCTTTACTTTCCCATTCCAAAGACATGTTCAAACAATGTGAACAGAGGACTTCTCCAGTCCAGGTTTGATACAAAACCTGAAGGTTTGTCATCCTGCTCAATAAACAGAATACAGCAAAACAACATAATTAAGAAGGGAAGTCCCTGTTACAACATGTTTTTAAAAGAATTTTCTAAATAAGTGCATTAAAAAAAGAAATAAAAGCACTTAAACAACAGCATTAAGACATCAAATTAAAAAGGGCTGGGAAGAATGGAATTGTTTGCTTTGGATGACAAACTGTTCTCTACTGCCAAGGATTTGGTAGGCTAATAAAACATATCGAGCAATATTATGCTAATTTCACATACGTTTCTATAAGAAATGCACAACGTAGTTGCAGCAACAACCAGAAGAAACCGACTAGAAATTTTCGGCCCTCGGTTTTACGACATCATCTAAAGACATCATCTTTATTTCAGTGCATCGTTACCGATGTGTCATTTTGAGTCACTGCTGCATTATAATTTTAGCAATGATGAGGAACCGTGAGGAAGTGTTCGGACTTGTGAGAAGAGCTACCGATACAGTACTAGGGTTTACTTTTTTGTCAGCAGATGAGCTTTGCTGTATCCACAGGTAGCCCTAGGTGAAATAGGATAGACTCCAGGTCCCCTATACAGCATAGGTGATGAGTAAATGAGTGAGTGAGCGAGTGAACTTTTAAACAGTTAAGACGATGGATAAGAAGGTCGGATCAAGCACAATTTGCAGCCTTGAGATCTAGAAAATAGGGAGGATTTCAAAACCAAGGCAGTGGAAATGAAATGTAATGAAAATAACAAAATAAGTACAATGGAACATCATGTTTATGAAAAATTCTTTTTAATTCACATTCTAATTTTCGGTGAACACAGGCAATATAAAATAATTTTCCTAGGATATAATAAATAAAACTGTATCAGTTTTCATTTGTACAGTGGAGTCAAACTCGTTGTATTTCATGGGCCATATATTACCCAATTCAATCTCTAGTAGACCGGTAAAGCTATTGCATAATAGCCCATAAATAACAGCGAAGAATAAATGAATAAATAAATATAAATAACAAAAGAGAGCCTGTGCAGCAGCAGCAGCATGCCTTATTAATAGAAAATAACTGTAGATTTCAACCATTTCAGCTTGGTGAGTTCTTCATTGCTTGTATGTGTGTACGTATGTGTGTGTGGTATACAGTATGTGCACACACCAGGGCAGTTAAAACTTGATTTATGTTTCGCATCAAGTCTACACAGAGCCTACCCCGTAGGCTACGCCAGTGACCTATGGCATTGTGTGCATTTATACTTGTGCGCTGGGGTGCTCTGCAATTACACCCGGCAAACCACTAGTTGGGGTTTATATGCCGCTGTGCTGAGTCTCTTTGCCACTCTCTGGTGAATGAATGGTGAATAAAACTGAGTAGATCTTGTTGGAGTTGGAACAGATGTTGAGCAACCGTTACTTTTACTGTACTGAAGACGTCAGGGGAGGTGGTCAGAGTTGTGGTCTGCAGCGTCACAACATGTAGTTCCATTTCTGGGAAGATGCAGAGTATGCCATATGGTATGCAGCTATGCAAGGCGTACAAAGTAGACTTGATGCAGAAGCATAAGTCATCCTAAAGAGGGTGGATTTACATGTGAAACACAGAAGGGATTCTTCTCATCTCATGGCAGCTGCACGTTTGCACACTTGTGGGGGACACAGATATTGTGACAGTTCTAACTATTCTTCTGTACAGTGGTGCATGTAGAAAAATGAGCACATGCATACACATTCATTATACATCATACATGCACAGTACCATACAGATACAATACAGGAACAGATGTGTTGACAAAAAGTGTTGGAAAGTATGGGTTCAAGCTCCAGGACCATCAAGTTGCCATGGTTGGACCCTTGAGAAAGTCCTTAACTTAACTGCTCCAGGGGTGCTGTATCATGACTGACTCACATAAATGCTTGTTCGGCTTCATCTGCCGTTCACCATGGTAGGGTTTTTTGTAGCAGGTGAGTTGATTTCAGAAACTGCTCATCTGGGATTTCCACTGGCAGCCACTTCTGGTGGCTGCATCCAGTGAGTGGCAGTTCTTCACTGATAAGAAAAGAGAATGACTAGACAGGTTCAATTCAAGAAAAGATTTGCAGTAGGTCAAATAAACGCTTACTCTTTTCAATCATGGTGAACAGAAAAGCAACTTATAATCCATAAACTGGATTCTGAAGCACTAGTAGGCACAAGTTTATTGTTTTCCCTTTTTTTTTTAACTGTACACCATTTTTGTAAACTCTAGAGAATATTTTGCAGGCAGCAGATCAGTTGTTTGGGAAATACTCAAACCTGTTACACCTGTACCACCACGGTCCCAGGGAATAAGATCTGGATCTCTGGATTACTGAGCCACCGCTTTGTCTTCCCCTAGTCTGTCCACGTTGGTATATGTCTCACGAAAACACTAAATCAAGTTCACCTGTGTCTTTCCCCTGTGTGTCTATTTAAACCAGCCGAACCCGTAGATGTCTGTCCGTGCACTGTGATTTTCGTTTGTATGAAAGGTGTTCTAACCTCCCACGTCTCTTGTTTTCCTCAGGTCTAAAAAAGTGTCTGCAGGGACGAGGTCGGCTTCGTGTCCACGAATGTGCGTTCACAAATCCTAGTTGTGATTTTCTTGTTTGAACTCTGTTTCTTGTTTATCTCACCGACCGCCTGCAGACCCAGACAGAGGAGTTCTCGGAACGCCTTAAGTGTTTTCTTTTTGTGTCTTAACTAAATAAATACTCGTTGAACTCACATCCTGCATCTGCGTCTGTCTTCCAACTCTACGAAATCATGACAAAACCGACCAGGGGAAACTGTAAGATTTTGACTCAGGGCGCAGCACAGACACAGAGACACGAGGCGAGGTCTATCAGGAAAAGAGTAGTTTATTAGGAAAATAGGGAAAGAAGGGGATCAAAAGAGTGGGGTTCTGCACATGTGAGTCAGAAGCAGTGTCCAGCAGGCATGTAGAAACATGGCTAAACAGCAAGGGTGGTAGCAGAGTTGCAAAGTGGACCAGCAGCTCTTGCAGGCTCCCCAGCCACACATTTGCAGTGACAGCCAGCCAGGCCCGCCAAGTCATCCTTTGGTGCGGCTGCAGGCAGGAATCAAATGCGAAGCAGCCAGCGTGGCCATCACTCTCCAGTGGCTGCAGCAGTGATACCGACTGAGGAAAGAGACTTTAACCTTCCTTAACTTTTCCTTTGGGCACCTGAGTAGCAATGGCTGGCATTACAAAACTGAAAATGCCAATCCAGCTCATGGAGTCTTTCATCGGCGCTCTCTGGGTAGGTGGTTAACCAGCTGTGTACAGTCTGTGGGGTACATGGCATGGCTCCGTTAACGTTCCACAATCTCTGCTGTCTTCCCAATGCTTTCTCCTGGCTTTCAAACCCTAAGGTGAGCTTTTTAAAGAGTGGAGCAAACCTGAGGTCTCCTTAGGTGTTCATCTCCTCCAGCTATGCCAGATTTAGTGGCCCTGTGCCTTCACACACCTGCTGAAGTGGAGGCTGCATACCAAGTGAGCTCCCTGGAGTGAGTGACGAGCAAGGGAGGGGTGACAGGCACCAAGCGCCATACAATCATCGGAGACACTGAGATTTCAGTATCTGCATTATTTTTGCGGTCTGCATTGATGTGCTGCTTTATGATTGGCTGACTAGAGAACTGCAGTAGAACAATTGTATAGCTAGTCCTTTTAAAATAAACTTGAACACATCATGGAGCATCAGGTTCACACAAACAGCATGGGACTTAAACTCTAGTTGTCAGGTAATGTGATCTTTGCCATAGTAATGAGATTTTGTAAGACAGAATGAGTGATAAAGCAAAATGAAGCTGTAGAGGAAAACTGCCTCAGATGATATATTGATGGAATAATGAATAACACCAGTGTCTTTTTCATTTTTTTTTTTTTTTTTGTCTGAGCATATTTCAGTGCACTAATCTCTCTCTCACTCTCTCTCTCTCTCTCTCTCTCTCTCGCAGTTCTCACCAGTCTGTCCCAAGAGGGACATGGAGCACTCTGACTCAGCCTTTGGCGAAGTCCTATAAAGGCTAACTGTGTCCATCATAATGACTGATAATGCTCTGTATTAGTTCCATCACAGGACCAAATTCATGTCACTTGAACAAATTGGCCCCCTGTGCATATTCTCATACACATTTCATAATCTAAAGCCACACTGGTTTGAAATTTTTTTTTTTTAATTTCAAGTTTCTAGAATTACAAGGAAAAGTGGAGAGCAGATGTAGCACTTGTCAAACACTTTCAAACTCTTCTCTTTGCTTTAACAGCAACTTGTCATCCAATAAGCATTTTAAACTGAGCCTCGGCTGTTCAACAAATCTCCCAGACGTCCATCGCCCACAGGCACACCTCAGCCTGCCAGCCAGACCGACAAGGATGTAAGCTTGCATTTAAAAATTGCTAAATATTCATATGAAAGGAAGAGAAAGAAAGAGAGAGAGAGAGAGAGAGAGAGAGAGAGAGAGAGAGAGAGAGACATACAGCGTCCTC
>JAQMYI010000039.1:1714437-1730050 GCA_030014275.1 Clariallabes melas
AGTAGCGCATTAGTAGATTATTATAAAGTAGATTATTAAATCCCACCACATAACTGTTCATAACATCACTTTTACTCAACATTTAGATTTCACTTCTGTTGCAGATTAAACTTCAGGTAGAGATCTAAGGACTGCAGGAGATTCAGTAAATTCTGTCCAGACAGTTTTGTGTGATGCTGAGACTGGTTTCGGTTGCTCTAATGTATGAAATGTAAAGGTATCATTGAAAGAGTGAGTTCTGACCAACGTACAGACACAACCTTTCTTTTATTTATGTATATAAAATATGGATTTCTGGGACTGCAGCTTTGATCCTTCAGAACCAATGAACGTTGCACTTGTATTGTGTTGCTTGTGATATTCAGTGATAACGATGATGTAACAAAGTGTCAGTAGTTTGTTGGACAAATTTAATTCCACATAATATCAAGTCGTCCATTTATCCGTGTTATATTTGATGGACAGAACGGAAGCTGGATGGATTTCCGTCTGTGTGCAGTCATGACGTAAGCTGGGTGAAAAACCAACACTTTTAAAAACATTTTGAAAATATCAAACGTAGCATTAGTGGACATGGACTCTTTTTCCAGCAGGTTCTGAGTGTGTAGGAGGAGACAGACTAGGGGCAAGTTGTGAAAGGCTGCCGCTGCCCCGTGTAATTCCTCAGGTTTACGTGAGGCGGTTTAGGTCGGGTCTCTCCCGAGACCAGACAGAGACTCACAGAGAGAGAGAGAGAGTGAGCTTTTAGCAGTTGTCCCGTGTGACAGTCTTGTTTGGATTCCAGGGCTTTTTCACAGCATGACTCGATAGCCACAGCCTGGCGCCGTGCCAACACAGATACCACGCCAAAGCCGATACCGTCTGCATGTGTGCGATTGCATAGAAATAGAAAGGGAAACACACTTCCAAGGAAGACTTGCCTCTGTCTGCTGCTGCAACTTTGCGAGCTCTTCTGATCGCTCTTTTCTTTCTCTTCTGGATTCTTCCGCGGTATCGGTCCGCTCTCAAGATCCGCTCTGAAGATCCGCTCCGAAAACAACCGCACGACATCCAGGCAAGACTCAAGGTCAGTGTTCATCCCTGAGTTTACTTGAACCGAACCAGACCAACTGCTGTTTTTCCGCACGACTGCGAGTTCAGGTAAGCGGGTGCCAGCTGAAGGTGTTGAGTCACAGGAAGGCCGTCAACAGATCGCTTTGAATTTCACTCCGGACGTTTTATAAATCCAAGCGGTTTTGCTAAGGGTTTCACGGTAAAGAGTTTGCCGAGTGTGAATAGTTTATTTTGTTGTATTGTGGTAAGTCATATTCCTCCACGTGACAGGAAGGCCTGGTGTCGTTCGGTCCGTACCCCTAGGTGTCCGGACCGGCCCTTGCGGTAACCTACGGCACTCCGAGCGCTGTAAACAAAGTCGGACTGTTTGCAGTTTCAGTGAGGCAGAGCTCCGCTCATGCGGACAGAAACAAGTCAGGCCGGAGGAATGTGTTGAATGCGAATGCCATAGCTTTGACGAAGGCATGTGACTTGTTGAGCAAAAGAAAAAAAAAGGGAGGAGTGAAGTTTCTCATACGGAACAGAGTGCAACACTGCTGACCTTTTTCTACCAGGGTAGAAAGTTAGAGGAGGCACACGTAAAAGATGACGGCAGTGTGTCAGAGTTGTGTGTGAGTGATTTCAAATGTCTTCAAATGGCATTATTCTATCCTGGTCAGATGACTCGATCCGTCCCGGCTCTTGGACGTAATTCTTGACCTTTGGACGGCCTTTGTAACGAACCCGCGGCTCTGAGATCCGCGACACGCAGCGGTTATTTTGAGAAGTTGTTTCTACGTAAGCGCTGCAGACTGTAAACACCGGCGAGCCGAGGGCCCGAGCGAAACCCGGACACACTCCTGGTTAAGAGCTATCGATCGGTGACCTTGTTCCTACCGCAGCGCAACAAGGGAAAACACTAACGGCTGATTTATGCTCTGTCGCTTTGACTCCGCGGCGGGAACATTACTCCAGGGTGTGTATGGCTGCTTGTGATTGTGTGTGTGTGTGTGTGAGAGATGTCTTTGTAAGTAACGATTAAGACTAGATAAACACAAACATATTGTATACCATGAAGCGAATAAAGGTTGTAAAGTTTTGACGCTGTGCTCTGGAAGAAGGTTCGAGTGTCTCATGGCCGGAGGAATCCGTGGATGAGGTGGACACGCATTCCATCGGTGTATGGAAAGAGCAGCTGGGACACACCAGGCAGGGGTATAACGGTCTGTCTCTAGGGAAGGCTGAGCCAAAGAGGAATGCCAAAACAAAGCTGCGTATAACGCGAGCGAATAAGTGGTTAGCGTACAGAGACCCGGGTTAAGTATGGAAAAATAGTTTAGGAGGGAAAGAAAAATGTCCGTTTGCTAAGGGGTCCAGGAGTTGAGCAGAAGGAACGAGGGCCAGGCTGCTGCTGCTGCCACCTGTGTAAACAAGTAAGGTTTTAAGCAACATGGAGCTTGCTCAGGTTAAAAAGTTCAATAGTCGAGAAATAAACTCGGCGTTATTGGTTTGGATGTGCCAGGTCTCAGATCACTCGCCCAATCCAAACAAACTCTCCTCACGTCTCCTCTACACCGCTGAGCCGCGTCTCCTCAAGGTCACATCGCTGTCTTTTCTCTTCCTCCTCCCGCACCTGTCCCACCCCCAAACGACAAAGACGTCAGCAGCTTCAAAAGGTTCCCCCTCAGTCCGTATCGTTCTGCGCTTATCTAATCGCGGCAGGAGAAGTGTGTCAAGGATGCTACATGATGTGCGCTTGCTTATCTCTCCTTAGCACCGAGCTCCATTTCCTGCACGGTCACGTCTCTTCCTTAGTCATAGAGGCGCAATTAGATTTGTCCTACTTCAGTCCTGGGTTGTGCAGCGAATGTGATTTAGTGTGATTAGCACGGGGCTGAGATTGGATTACGCTCCTTTTGCACTGCGCGTCCTTTCCAACCGGTTTCTATTTTTATTTCCTTTTTTTTTTTTTTTTTTTGGTCCTCCTCTGATGACGTCATGTCTAAACAGCGATCTACTCCCGTGTTCAGATACGATTGCCTTCCGTATCTGATTCGATCCGAACCCGAGTTAGGACGTATCATTCTCGACACCACCTCTTTATGCAGACTCGCGGTTCGGTTCCCGAGCACGGAACGTTTGTGTTCTCACTGATTAAAGAATGAACCAGACTTTGGGGTCGAGTGTTCTCAGAAACGTATTGTGTCTCCTGATCGTGAGCGAATGTAAACAAATAAACAAACGTTTACGTCGTGAGTGAAGGATTGGCACGGTTGCTGATTGGGGTCAAAGGTCACAAGATGGCGATGCTAATCCGTCCTGCTTGTGTTCAGCGGTTTGACTTCTTTATTGAGATATTTGGAGATTCAGGGTCCATGTGTGAGCGTCACAGTTTCTTGAAATATTTTACAACATTTCTATCACACCATGCTGGAAGTATGAGTAGTTACAGGTTGCAGTGTGTGTGTGTGTGTGTGTGTGTGTGTGTGTGTGTGTGTGTGTATTCATGGAAGTGGGCTTGGTGCGGGTGGAGTCTGGAGATCACAGAGGGAATGTGAGGAATGAGGCCGAGTTATCGGATGGAAAATATTTTTGGGGGATGACCGCAGTTGTGCGAGTGTTGTTGTGCTGGGAGGAGAGGAACATGGCAGGAGAGAGGAGGGGGCCTGGCCCTTTCTCTCTCTCTCTCTCTCTCTCTCTCTCTCTCTCTCTCTCTCTCTCTCTCTCTCTCTCGTTATTTTCAGTCCATTGTGTCTACTTCCTGTGGGTCAGGGGTTATTGGAGCAGGGAGTTGTAGCTTGGCCCGAAAGAGCGCGAGCACGAGTTAGAGAGAGAAAGAGAGAGAGAGGGAACTTGAATAGAAGTAGAACAGCAACAGCTCGCCGCCACCTCTTGTTTTTCGTCTCCTCCGGTCAACAATTAATCTCGACAGGTAAATACCCGCCTGCACGTTGCACTGGAATTGTTCGCCGCATCCGCTTCAGGTCTCTTTGGTCCCGTGGTGCATCGTCTGCCAAACTCTATCCTGTTTTTGTGCACCCGGGCAAGCGACGTGACGTGACTCGCCGCGCCGCTACCGTGACGGTTTCCGAGGCTCTGGATGCGGGACGGCGGGAGACGCACGATGGCTCGTGGTCGTCTCAACGTCCTACTTATGTAACGCGCAAGGCTTCCTGAGAGCGGCCATATTGGAGCCGTGTTTACGGAGAGAGGAAACCTCCTCCTGCGTCGGTCAGTGCGGTTCAGGGTAAATTACGTTACGTTGCTGGAGCGGAGGGGGAGCAGCGCCGGAGTTGTTACTCTGCAGTGCAGCCATGCGGCCAGGTGGCCCGCGCAGACGCTCAGTCGCCGGTATTTACGCTCCCGAGTGACCGAGGTAAGCAAGCAGCGTTTTTTTAGCAGATGCAGTAAAAAAACAATCAAACAAATAAAAAAAAAAAAAATAGAATATGATGTGCACTATTATGTTTTGGGGTTCGGGAATTTGGAGGAAATAACGGATTTCCCAAAACTTTTTCAGTCCATGTGCCAGTGAGTGTGTGTGTGTGTTTTGCTTAAAACAAGGGACCAAAGAGCTTGAGTTGAATGAAGGAAATGCCCCCCCCCCCATCCATCCAGCCCCCGCAACCCCCCCCCCCACACACACACACTTACAAACATGTCTAAAGTTAGATGTGTCCAGCCATGCAGCTCACAAGTGTGACAATGGAGGCAAAACAGGAAGTCTTTTTCTTAGAGTGTGTGTTGGGAACAGATGATCAGGAAGATAAAAAAACGCCAACAAAGTGGAAACTTCCAACGTGTGTGTGTGTGTTAAAAAAGACTTCCTGTATCAGAGGTGCATCACTGGACACTGCTCTGAGAGCTACAGGAAATGAACTGCAGTCTCCTAAGGCAGCTTGTGTGTGTGTGTGTGTGTGTGTGTTCTTGCCCTCTTTGATTCTCCCTCCTGAAATGCTCAGCAGGACTCGGTGTTAATGTTTAAACCCATGTCTCTTTCTTCCTCTGGCTGACGGTGAGCCGTTTCTTCCTCTCGCCAGCCGTCTGGTTAATGCCTCACTGGGGTTTGTGTGCCGGCACCCTCGCGCTCGTACACTCGCTCGGCTCTGCCCCCGTCGGCGTCCCGCTCAAGGAGAGCGCGAGACAGATAGACGGGACGAAGCCGACCCAGACTGCTTATATAAAACGTCTGGCGCTGCTGCTGCTGATCTTTTTTTGGATTATCGATCCCGGCGTTGTCCGTCTTACCCGACGCCTCCGTTCCGTCCTGTTCTGATCCGTCCTGCCTCCTCTGTTTGCTCTTGAACCGGGCAAGCACGGTCATGCTGGATTAACCAGCTTTCTCCATCTAATGGATCTTCTGACTTCTTGTGGCGTGAACCCGAGTAACCTTTCAGGTTTCATACTTTTGTAATGCACTGACATCTGAAAAGAGCTGCTTTTACAGGAGTCGGGATCGCGATCGTACACCGCTGGCTGGCTTTGCTCTATACTCTTCTTGTTTTTTTTTTTTTTTCCTTCTGGATCGTTAGACCCAGTGCAGTTTTGCACTCATGACTCCATTCCATTACAGCGGTAAGTGAAACTGGTTGTTTTTAGGTATTGTACAGTACAACTGCTTTTTAATCACAGGAGGCCAATCGTGAAATAATGGGTGGCACCAACTTTTTTTTTTTTATTGCGTTATTGTTAGCAATGGTTTAAATGTAATGCAGTAAATGTAAATCATTTTATTTTCATATCAATAAATACTCTGATCCTGGTGGGATAAAAGTTACAACCACACACAAGCTACCAGTTTTAAACCTCGCTGTTGGAAAATGCAGTTTGCAAATTTGTCTCAAAGTTAATCCAGTTACTGCTTTAAACTCCGAATATTCCCTTCATCATGTTACTCATGCGTCTGCTGTATTATTGTATATGATAATCATATGCGTTTATTGCCAATGCGGTCATTGATCATTATACTGGACCGACTGTCAATACGACTGTGCATTATTATTTAAAATTAATCATATTATGATACTTGATTTTGATACTTAAAGAGAATTCTATATACAGTATATTATGGATATACAGTAAACCATCTATCCCTTAAAACTCTGTTTTTACTGTACCAACCAAATCTGTTTAATTATTTTTAAAGCTTTTTCCAGACATCAGCAGCTTGAAATCAGTGTTTGTAACCAGTTTAAGAATATCGCGTATCTCCACGAGGAGTGTTGTGATGCGATTTATCACAGTGTTGTTGTGGTTTATATCATCACGTTGCCCCACCCTGAATTCCTCGCAATTAAAAGCAACAATAAAAGTCATTAAATTTCCTCAGAAAAATTAACACAGTCGACCAACAAACAGCAGCACGTGGAGGTGAGGAAAGTGTCGGCCAAGACACGGTATCAGATATACAGAAACACATTTGCTACATACAATTTAATGCCCTTAACATAAGTCTGTAGTGTCTGTAACTTTTTTTTAAAATTCAAATCTTTCAACGATCTTAACTGTCATTCAGATGAAACTTTGGCCAGTTTAGATTTCACATGAAAAGACATAAACCTGAAAAAATGTTTTATACTAAAATGTAAAAATTGTTAAGATGTTGCAACATGAATATGACATGGTTACGGACACTACAGATTTTTTGCAACAGTTTTTAGAAACTTAGACCTAATGTTACTATCAATACTTATAAAGAAATATGAATAATTTGCATTTTAAATGATTATTGTTTGAAGTGAGACAATATAACGCTGAAAAATGTCCATTTACGCGGCACATATAAAATCATCTCTTTAAAACGGCTGAAGTTAGACGAAGTTGTTCAGGAAGTGAGATCGGTCGCTTCCATGTTGCATAAACTTCAGAAGTAGCTTCTTTGACATACTTTTTATGTATTTTATCTATAACATAAAAAAAATAAAAAATAAATCAGCACCAAGAGTAAAAATAGAGCAAGTATCAGGTCTGAGCTTCTTCAGGATTAATCCTGGGTCCTGTTGCGTTGTGTACGATCGAGGACGGCAATTAGCGACTTTTTACCCTGATAGTCGAGTGATCTGTCGTTTTCTGACTTGATAAGTCTTAAACACAGTGGCTCTTATTTAGCTTACTTTTTTCCAGCTTCTAAAGTTTTTCCAGAGGTTGTTTTAGTCACGTGCTAACTAACGATAAAGACGAAAACGAAAATAAATCTTTAATTAAAAATATCTTTCCTGTAGATACAAAACATAAAAATATAAACGGATGTTTTTATGTCAATTATATAAGCTGTAAAGCTGTGAGAACGGGAAATATAAAGTCAGCACACGGCGACACACACACATGCTAACGTTCTCCTCAGGTGTGTGTCCTTTCCCACTTCCTGACTCTCGTCCCTTCCCGCAACAATGACGACTGGCCACGCCCCCACCACCACACCGCCTCTTTATTTTCTGATTCTATCAGCCGGGTCGAGACTGAAATGCTTCCGCGCGTTAGAGATTTTTAGTTGTGAGCATGTTAGCATCACGCTGCTAATCGCTTCACCTCAGTAAACAGTGATGTCTGCACGTCAGAGCGTCAGCGTGAAAAACACACGATGACGTCACCAACTAATCAACACTCAAACCCGTTATTGCTGACTCGTGTGTATAGAGATACAGCATTTAGATGGACGTATTGCGTGTGTGTGTGTGTGTGTGTTTTAAACCTCGTTGTTGGTGAGGGAGATGCAGAGCGCTCAGAGAGCTAACCGCGTTAACTTTTTGACCTTTTGACCTCGATGCTGAGCCGTTAAGGGCTTGTCTTGTCTTCATGAATAAGAGGATTGATGCTGGGTGTTCTTATAGGGATGGACCACGCAGCTGTTCAAGCTGTTCCCAAGGTCATCCTGTTCGACATGGAGCCCATCCCTTCTCATACACACACACACACACACACACACACACACACACACACACACACACACGCACACGTAGACAAATCTCTGCCTTGGCTTTTCTTGTGTTTTCTTGCTTGATAGGTAGGGAGATTTCCATGTCCCTGATGAAAACTAGAAAAACCGCACAGAACATAAATCACGCTGGCGCGCGTCGGAGCGGTGGGATCGCTGAGGAATTGAAGTTTTGCGAGGGAGTGGAGTGACGACTTCATCCAAAATTTTATTCCCAGCTCCATGTGTTCCAGATCTACACTCATCATTCCGGCCCACAAAAATGGCGCTTATGCAGACGTGGTGGTTATTTGTGCATAATTATGAACGTCCAAGCCCGAGTAGCAGAGCGGTGGATTTACGTTATAACAGCTGTATTCAACCGTTTCCTCATCAGCATCTTTTTCCTTTTCTTCAGTTTAAAACTTCTGAAAAAACTACGGTGGCATATAAACGGCAGAAATTTTGCAAGACATTCGGAGGGTTTTCCGCATACGAGTGAACAAATCGAGTCGAAGCAAACGCCGGCTAAGTTGCGCGTACGTTTGGGAGACGCTCAAAATTAGTTTGCGTCAGTTGAAAGCCAAGCAAAGCGAGTTTACTTTTTAAATTTATTTATTTTATTTTTTTTGCATTTTGTGTAAGGTTAAGTAAAGACGCAGCACCGCGCGTATCAATAATGTTAGCAAGAGGAAAAGGGAGCCGCTTTCAGTTTGGTTTTTAAAGCAGCCGGTGCCGAGAGGAATCATAAATTAAGGTTAAGTGAGGTTTAATGTCTATTTATTTATATTTTACTTCTTTTACGTGTCTTTTCTAAATGTTTTGATTGTTTTTATATGCAAAAATGTGATTATAGTGTTGGAAATTGGTAATATTGGTCATATTTTTGTGTGGCTGGAACGGATTATCTGCACTTACATTATTTCCTATGGGACGATGCGTTTCACAGTATGAAATTTTACTTTAAGAACTCGCTGCAGGAACGGATTTGAAATAAATTTGTATGCCGACGTACCGCTGTACTCGTATTACTAAGAAACCACGATGTGCTAAACTCTGTTCTTCAGACTTGGTCAAAAAGCCTTACTTTAGCCCTGACGCTGGAGACTCCTTCCAGAACTGTTAGCATTTAAGTTTCAGATCCACGTATCTAATGATCGGGTTGTCGGCTCGATGCCCGGTTGTATCTGAACAGTTGAGACTCAAGCACCCAACAGTGGCACCCCGGTGATCCTGGGGCTCGAACCGGGCCCAACATCTTAACCAGTGGCCCAACCCTGCCCCGCCCCCCCCAGTACCACACCCTCTGCCACACACGTGCTATATGTTAATATAGAAGATTAATCCACAACTTCTAACCAATCAGAATCAAGGGTTCTCGTCCTTATTAACCAAAGTTCCTATTCTTTAAAAAAGCAGTAGTGATGTTCTCTTCTTGCTATGGAAGACGCAGTAAGGCTAACGAGACGACTAAGAAATCTTATTACTGACTTAAAAGACAGAGTATTAAAGCCACATCAGCTTTAATTATCTATCAATCAATTAGTCATTCAATCAGTTAAGCAGTAAACCCCAGGTCTCTGGTCCATAATCAGTATCTCGAATGCCAGTATCTCTCTCTGCTCAGGAAGCCGTGTTGATTTGATCTAAACGTCCTCAATCCATTAATCCGTGTTTCCGTGTTTATTTAAAAGACAAAAGGAAATAAAAACCACACAGCTCGTCTCAGGGCCGCCGGACGGCAGAGAAAGACATTCAGCAAGTCAATATTCACTGCGTACTCGTGTGTGTGACCCAGCTCTTAGCTGCTTGGCAACATCAGGACCACACACACACTCGCACACGCCTCTTCCACTTCAGGGTGTGTTTGGAATTAGATTAGATTCAGTTCGAGTCTCTAGTCCACTTGGATTTCTGTATATTTTTAAGGGATTGTAATTAGATAAGTGATAGAGAGAGAGAGAGAGAGAGAGAGAGAGAGAGCACAGGCGTAAGGTAGAAGCAGTGGAATACAGAGCACATGATTTTTTGATTAACATTAGGAAATTGTTTTACATCATTATTTTTAAGCCGGATTCATTGTTGAAATGGTTTAGAAGATTTCCATGTAACCAGAGTTCCACTTTTTTTACAATAAATTATGAAAGGAAATTTCACAATATGATTAATTTTTTTAAATGCACTGTAGGTTTGGACCCGTTTTCTATTTCCAGGATCTGTCCTGATGGTTTAATGAGAAGGTCTTGGACATGATTGCATGATCCCCATTTTCAGTTGTTCAGGTTTCTCTGCGTGTCCATCGGCGTTATGTCCATCAATGTCGAATCCTCTTCAGCATTAAGCGAGTGCTTCTTGTAAAGTCAACATGATGCTCAAATAAGAGATGGAGAAAAGAATGGATTCAGTTATGTATTTTTTTTTTTTTTTTTTGTGGCAATAAACGTTTGGACATGCCGACTCCAAAATCAGCAACTTTTAAATAGTTTATTATGTTTATAATGGAGCTGCAGCAGTCGATCAGTGCATCGGTGACTGGACTTGGCTGGTTTCCAGCTCGATCAGACATGACGATCAGTTTGTTCAGTTCTGTGCCGAGTGCACGAGTTTCCGAGTGCCACCAGAGAAACGCATTTTGAGGGCGTTACCTTTTTTCGAAAGTTGCAACGCGCTTAAAAAGCCCCCCAGCTCAAGCGAATCAGTCTCAAACCCGCTCATTACGCACCAGTCCTACAACACCGCGAGCGCTTATTAGCCTGGTTAGAAGCCTCGCGTGTCTGTATGCTCACGACAGGTCAAGACTTTGGAGAGATTTGAGACGTTAAAATCTCATCATTTCTTCTTAAAAGTTCTTAAGGTAAAATGGAATATTTGACAGATATGTGCTGCTCTTAAGATTGTCGGTTAGTTGATGACGTCATCAGGCTTCATTCGCACATGAGCTGTGACGCTCTGACCTCATGTAGGTAGCGAACACCTCGTTAACTCATCGTCTATACGGCTTTATCCTCTATTCAAGGTCGTGTTTTTGAGCTTCTGTAATGTACAGTACATACAGTTCAGTGAAAAAGTATGTGCCCCTTCCTGATCTATTTTACAGTGATACGGAATCGCAGCGTGAATCGAATCGGCGTCGCGATAATATCGTATCAGGTGGCGGCGGCTGATTCCGTCTCTGTTTTGCACGTTGTTTTTGTCCTAGAAATCAATAAGTGTTACGAGAGGTCAGAGGTTAAATCATTTGAGATGGATGTTGATTGTTTTCGAGGTTGGTGCAACAGCAGTGGTGTGTGTGTGTGTGTGTGTGTGTGTGTGTTTTTTATAGATTGTAGCATGTTGTTCTAAAAACCTGGCTGGAAAATAATGTGTGCCAGAGTAAACAAATAACAATGTAGTCACAGAATCCTGGTGTGTGTGTGTGGGGGGTGATTGCAGGATAAGAGGCCTTAAACTCCGAGTCCCCTCTTTCCTGGTAGGTCAACAAGTGGGGACTTGGATGGAACTCAGTCGGTTCTGGTAAGAGATAATCTGCAGAGAAAGAAACGGCAGGAATGTTGTGTTGGAGCGGAGATCTGGCCGGCTGTGGAGACCGGAGTGACGAGATGAAAATACTTCACATTTCTGTGGCTTGTGTTGTTCGAAACGAGGTTTCGGATACTTACTGTAGGTAAGAGGAGGAGGGAATTCAAGTAGAAGACGTGTGTGAGAGTGACTGAGTGTGTTTGTGTGTGTGTGTGTGTGTGTTTACATGCACAGACAGTGTGTTCCCACGTTTTTGCAGGTGTTTTCCTGGTCAATGAACGCATCCCTCCGCGCTCTGTTTCCGTGTCTCCTACGTTACCCACGATGCCGTTCAGTCCTCCGATGACGCTGCGGTAGGATCGAATCCTTGCTTCGTCTCTACCTGAAACAGACACTTTTATTCTTTTGATCTTTCCGCCTCATTTCCGTCTGTTTGAACAGCTTCCAAAAAAGACGTTGACTTTCTTGACATATCCTCCATCTAAGGTGACGCACGTCTCCAAGTGCCGGATGAGCCGGTGGACACGCCGCCTTTTGGGCTCTTGAGGAAACGTTCCACCTGTTATCTCACAAATAATAATGATAAACTAAATGCACCTCCAGGGTCCGGGTTCGATTCCCGCCTCGGGGTGTGTGTTTGTGTGTATATGGAGTTTACGTGTTCTCCCTGTGCTTGGTGGGTTTCCTCCGGGTACTCCGGTTTCCTCCCACAGTCTAAAAACATTCAGATTAGGATACAGTGTTCCAGAATTGCCCGTAGTGTGTGTGTGTGTGTGTGTCCAGGGTGTACCCCTGCCTCGTGCCCCAAGTCTCCTCTTGGGATTGGCTCCAGGCCCTTCGAGACCCTGTACAGGGTAAAAGTGGTATAGACGATGAGAGAGTGAGTGAGAATTGAAGTGCTGTAGTCCAAAAACATCACGTGCTGTTTTTTTTATCTATTTTTAAACTTGAGTGCAGTAAATATTTTGGTTGAGAAATGAGAATTGTGTGAGAGACTCGAGACCTCATGGAGAAAAATCGCGATTCACATGAGGCAACGTGTCGGCCTGACTGTAACTGTAACTCTGCTCACCGCTAAGGATTCGTTATTTGAAGGAAAAGCAGTTGCTCAACACATCAGCGTTTTTTGGGGATAAATGTGTGTTTTTTTTTTTTCGGGTTGTGATTTCCTTTAAGGGGGAACTGTGAGGTCATGATTACTCCACACAGGAAGCCGTTACAGGCAGGAAACCCTTCACATCAGGTCTGTGTATCGAAACCGCCGTCCCCACACGCTCCTTAGTCCTCTAACACACGTCCCTGCTGTCCGGCTGCTATTGGACTTTCAGAGGGACACTAACAGGTACTGCTGCTCTTTCCATCTTCTGTGAAATAAGAACCCAGACAGCTTGCTTTCTTTCTTTCTTTTTCTTTTTTCCTCATCTTTCTCCACCATGGTAACGGATTGATTGATAGAGTTTTGTCCGTTTCTCTCTCCTCCTCCCTGTTGGACGTGTGAAAGTGTTGCGTGGCTGCCAAGGCGTACGGAGAGCAGGTCGGGTCAGTCCTTCTCTCTGCTGCTCTAATTTAATAACCTCCGAGGACCGGGCCGAGCCTGAGGCTCAGTACATCATGCTTTGTCAGTGTTTATGCGCTGCTTCCAGCATGGCCTGTTTTTACTCCCGAGTGTGGGAGTGTGTGCAGCGCGCGCCAGGGACGGGTGACGACCTGAGAACGGCACGGCAAGCGCAGTACGGCTGTACGGTCTACAGAGTCGATGCTTAAACAAGCAACGGAGCTGTGTCATGGAAAGATAATGTCTGTAGATTTCAAGGAAGAGATAAACACGGAGATATTCCTCCACACCGACGAGAATGAAGGATTCGTGGCCAGTTATCGCAAACGCGTGACGTCGCGCAGTTATTACCGCTGATTATTACCGTTATTAAGCCCTGATTTATTCACTTTAATGACTATTTAAGCATTACCATGGACTTGCTGTATAGTGATGTAGTGTGTGTGGTGTAGTATTTTGCAGGGGTCAAAGATCAAAGGACCCCAGGGAGTGGATGGGGATCCGTATGAATGCTTTATGGTCTTGTGTAACTTTTCTATAAAACTCTGAACTCGTTCCAGTAGTAATTAATAAGAGATGGATTTCTCCCGCGTGTTTATCCGAAGCATGACGAGCCCGGGAGTGTTTTTGTGGTTCGTGTCGGAGGGAATTCGTCCTCGCAGGCTTGCGCTCTAACTTACCGTGAGACGCAGAAGAAACCGCGCCGCCCCGCCCCACACTCCGCTACCTCCGTCTGACTCTCGGCACGTCTGGTTCGGGGGTATCTGTGTGTTTCCGCGTGACGTCTTCCATCGCAGGTGTCTCTGCTTCTCGTTCGAGGGGGACAGGTTTGAGATTGTAATTTAAGGCCGTGGGGAGTTTTCGAAGGACATCAAGAAATGACTGGAAGATAAGTCTTTATACGCTCCAAGGCCGTGCTGAGAACAGGCTGAGACGAGGACAAGGCCGAGCGTGGAGCTGAACTCCTACTCCTTCTTTTTTTTTTTTTTTCATAACATGTCCAAGGTCAAACAGCTCTCGCTCTATTTCTTTCTGATTTTGTCTGTCTTTTTTTTTTTTTTCTATGACTTTGTCTCTGTCTTTGTTTCTGTCTCTCTCTCTCCTTTCACTCTCTGTCTTACTCTCTGTTGTCTCACTTTCTTCTTCTCTCTCTCTCTCTCTCTCTCTCTCTCTCTCGGTTTAAGATTTGATGTGTTTTATTGTCATGACAAATATTAATATTCATAAATATGCCAAAGCTCAGAAGAAATCTAGCAGAAATCGATAGATAAAAAGGAAAAAAGTAGTAATTATATAAAAGCTTAAAAAGGAAGAGAAAAATAAAATACTCTCTCTGCCTTTTCTTGTTCCTGTCTTTCTCTGTCTCTCCTTCTGCTCACTATCTGCTGTTGCCTTTCTGCTTTCTCTTCCTGTGACCTCTCTCTCTCTCTCTCTCTGTCTGTCCTCAGCAGTTCATCAGCGTTTTTTTATTTTATTTTTTCCTTTTTTTCCTTTCTTGCCTCTGATACACACGCTGCTGTTCAGCCATTCAGTGCTCAAGGCCGACGCTGGCGCTTCAAAAACACGGGCTTTTAAAAGCGAACACGCGAGAGCGAGATGGACATGACTGAAGACTGCAGAGAGAGAGAGAGAGAGACAGGACCCGCCCCGCCGACGCTCCGTCACCGCGACCTTTCCGAAGCCGAACCATTTCGCTTGCGCATCTGCCTCTGTCACGCCGTCGCGCTCGCCGTCTTCGGACGTGTGAAAAGCCGACGTAAAAATAGACACAGATGTAAAAACCCCTGCCTTTTTTTTTTCCCCTCTTACTTTTAACCGAAAACAAAGGCCGATTATTCCGGCTGTCGGCGGCGCACAGAGGCGCTTTTGTGGCCCGTCCTTACGCGTTCCCCTTCTTTCGCCATGCACCTCGTCAACTCGGCCTCGGTGGCCAAAAACTCTGACGCCGTGGAGCCGGATTCTTTTAAGAGCATCATTGTTCCTCCTCCGGCTCGGGGGCTTTCTGCACCGCTGGCATGGGGTGGGGATTTCAGATCATGATGATGACGATGATTTAGATGACGATGATGATATGATGATGATGATGATGAGATCCTAGAATTGTTGTGCAGGTTGACGACAGCGCTGGGAATCTCGAGGCCGCGCTCGGCGCTGTAGTGATTCAGGAAGAGATAATAAAAGCGTTACGCATTTCATTCCTGCAGCCTACTTGGATTTTTTAAAAATTCTTTTTTCAAATTGCTACTTTAAAAAGACTGTGTGTGTGTGTGTGTGTGTGTTGCACTAGGTTGTGTATGGACTTGTCAGTTTTGTTTTTGTTTCTTTCTTGTGCTTTGTGCCTTTTTTCCATCCATGAACAGAAGTGTGTGATCAGCTGAGTGCCAGAAGGGAGCGGAGTGTGTGTGTTTTTTTTTTTTTTTTTTTTTTTTTTGACTGTGTGCAGGTTCAGCATGCTTCAAAGCCACAGAGAAATGAGATGGTTAGCCACGGTCTGTGGATGAGAAGCACTCGAGGAGAAAAGCTTGTGTGTGTGTGTGTGTGTGTGTGTGTGTGTGTGTGTGTGTGTGTGTGTGTGTGTGTGTGTGTGTGTGTGT
>JAQMYI010000039.1:1747952-1764598 GCA_030014275.1 Clariallabes melas
AATCTAGATTAATTCCAAAATTACAGTGAGATTAATCTAGATTAAAAAAATTAATCTATGCCCACCACTAATAATAACACAGCGGGACCTCGGCATACCAGTTTAATCCGGTCCGGAGGCGAGTTCTTAAGGTGAAAATTTTGTATTGTGAAGCGCATCGTCCCATAGGACATAATGTAAATGCAGATAATCCGCTCCAGCCACCCAGGAATATGACCAATATTACCAATTTCCAACACTATAATCATTTCTTTGCATGTAAAAACAATCAAACACATTTAGAAAAGACGTGTAAATGTATATAAAATGTAAAATACGGAATGAATAGACATTAAACCTCACTTAACCTTAATTTATCCACTCATTTCGCTTGCATATGATCATACCCGGCCCTGATTGGCTACAATTGATCTGAGAGTGTGTGGGCGTATGCCATCACTTTCCCCCAAGTCAGCACCTCCTACCCTACATCTGCGCTCTAGACGCCTGGCCGCGTGTGAAAATGAAACCAAATCTATAAATTTTACCGTAGGCACCGGCCACTCCTTGCATCGTTCTCCGAGCCGGTGCTCTGGACGTAGTGTTCGATGGAATTCCACCATCTTTGGACGTCGGCCATCTTTGTTTGCGTCACATGTGCTGCCTCTGGCGGGTGATGCCTGTAATATCGGAACTATGAAATCATATTTACTATCGTCTATTTCGAGACCGTCTTCATCACAGCTCCAGTGAACCTAAACGTGATTCTATAACCATTAAATATTGCCTACTTCATTTTTACCCACCCTGTCTAATATATTTTAGTCTAGGGCTGCATTCAGTCCCTGAACCTGATCTGTGTGTGTATATATTTGTTTGTGTGTGTTTGTAGACTCGACGAAAGCGTCTCACCAGGCTGCAATGTCTGGGAGTTTGGTGGTGGACGTACCTCCTCGATCTGGGCTGATGGGATCCTCTGCACTACCCAGCGTGCCCCCTCCGTACCAGCCAGTCAGCGTTGGACACCTGGACTCCTCCTCCAGCCTGGAGGACACCCAGGACTACCTGCTGCTGCTCCACTGTGAGAGCAAGAAACCCGAGCCCAGCAGGTGAGAGGAGGGGGGGGGGGGGGAGGAGGAGATGCTATAACACACTGATGGATAGATTTTATCGCAAGATGGATTTGTGAGAAATAAAAGTGCGCTTCTGACCTCGTGTAGTTATGTTGGAGTAATGTCGTGTAAACTGTAAACACTTGGAATACTGATGATGGATGATCATTAATAATAATAACTGTAGCACAGATCTTGTCATGTTTAGTGTTGCTTGGTCTATTGGTACAAACAAAACAGTACACTACTAAAACTTCTATCGTCTGTTCAGAAATGCTGAGAAAAGCGGATCCTCAGTGCTTTATAGTAATGCTGTGAGTCAGCGAGCGTCTAAAAACTGCATGACCCGGCCAACTGTACGAGATTCTACAAAGAACAAAGTTGTCTGTGCGTTGTTAAAACACAGTATGGATACCGAATTTATTTACTTTTATTACATGTTATTATTATTTTTATTATTATTATTATTATTATTATTATTATTATTAATGAGACACATTTTTAAATGTGATCACATATATACATTAAGTCCCCTACATATGAACAAGTTCGGTTCCAAGAGCTTGTTCGTAAATCCAATTTGTTTGTAAGTCCAAACACTATTGTCTAAGTACTAGGGTACTAACACATTTGGTTATACACAGTATATTACTTTACGGTGTTCTTTAGAATAGTGAACGATTCATGTTAAAAGACGAAGCGATATCTGCCATCCTTTTACCTCGCTCTATTCTCTCAATTACTTTCACTTTATTCTCCATCGTTATTTCTTAGCGCTTCTTAGCAGCACCAGCTTCATCACCGCTGCTTTTAATTTTGCTTTCAGACGTCCTGGGCTTGTACTGCACTTGCAGAGGATGCGCGCTGCACGCACGTGACGGTGTACACCGGACATGTTCGTAACTCGAATGTTCATATGTAGGGGAACTTTAAACTTGAAGCACTGGAGTATTCTTAGCCATTGTGGCAAATTTTCTTCAAACAAACAGGAATAAAAAATAAAAAAAAGAGTTTATTTTTCCACTATATTAGACTCCATTCTTCCCATCAAAAACACAGCTTAATTGTGAAAATATTCTGACAGTACGACAACATTCACGACACGATATTGCGATACCTAGGCGGCGATTTGTTATGCATTAAGATTTTTTTAAGCAGCATATTTATTTTTTTTTTTTTTTTTTTTTTTAATAAATTGGAAATTATTAGGAATTTCCAAATTATTTATAAATAATTAGGACATATTTTGCTTCTATCAATCAGGACGCTGTGTTGCCTAATAATGTGTAAATAGTTTAAAGTGCGCCACCTGTAGGATTATAGTGCAGTTGCAATGTTCTAAATAGATTATTTTAAATATATTTTATTTATTAAATATATATATTTTTCCTCCCGAACAGTTTGATTCTGTAAAGTTGATTTATGAGAATGACCATTGTTAAAAGCACTATATAAATCAAACTGAATAGAATTGAACAGCCCTCGGTTATGATAAATCTAATCAGTAATGAACTCTGAAATCCAGATTCTACAGCACTACATTCTGATGTTTGGTTCATACTAATTAGAGACGGGAGGATAAATGGACTGAGTGATGTATCGCGATTCTTATGTGTGGCGATTCATGTATCACCACACTGACTCTCAAATCTTTTAAAAATTATTATTATTATTATTTTATAACTGTGTTTGAAGTGGAAAAAAATGTTGCTGAACCTTTATAATCTTCAGGTCGTGCACTCTAAACTATTCACAGATCACAGCATTCTGATTTGGCAAGTTTGTTTAGAATTGTAACAAAATTTGTAACAAAACAATAGATATTGAATTAGGATGTTAGGATGTAAAAAAGTCACAATACAACTTGAATCTCACCCTGTGTCTCGGCGGCGGCTCGTGATTTCCCGTCCCGAATACTAAGGTTAAGCAGTTAAAGTGTTTAAAGAACTTTTCGTCTGGTCTCGGCTTGGCTTTCCATCGGGCTCGTAACATCAAGATAATTTCTCGACAAATCAGAAAGTAATATATGGGGTTCTAAGGCTCCGAAATGAAAACCTCCGCGAGGGTATGTGTCTCGAAATTTGCAGCGGAAATGCGATGCACGTTTCTGAGCTATTTTCCCTCGTTCTCCCGCTACCCGCATCCTCCACTTTAACCCCCGAGAGACTGTATCGAAAAAGTTTCAAAAGGTTATGTTACGGTTTGACGTTTTCATGGTATAGTAAAAGGAATCTTTTTAAAACTGTTATTTCTTAGCGATATATTTTTGATTTCTGTCGAGTGTGTGTAGAAGCCGGGTGGGATCATTAGAATAGTTTGAGTCGTCTGATTGATGTCTGATCAGCATCGCCGTGTATTTGTTTGATAGCCGCTGTGTGTGATAACGTCGAGAATGTTCTAGAAGTAGCAGCAGAAGTAGAAGCGCGACCCCCTCGAGTGTTACAGTCTGATCATCTAAGGATGTCCGCCATATTCTTGAAGCTAACGGAACATGCATTTATCCATCACCTGTCCCCTGCTGTCTGTCTGTCTGTGTTCGTCTAGTGCTAATGTGGCTCCGTCTCAAAGTGAGCTGGAGCAGGAATACCTGCTCTTGGAGGAGTGTGAGAGCAGGACTGCTCCCCCTGACAGTCTGTGAGTGCACAGCATCAGGCTGTGTGTGTCTGTGTGTGTGTGTGTGCTGATTGATAAAACATAGACATAGATATCTATGCATGGACTGATTAACCTTTAACCAATGACACCAAGGACACGTTTCTACAATCAGATCACATTTTTATACACTTTATATATTTGTTTTAAGTTGTAAAAAAGGTTTAGAATGATCATCCATCTACAGTTACAGGATTAAAACAATGAGGATGAATGAGGTTGAGTCAAAAATGGCAACCCTGAGCATAAACTGTCTAAGATGCAAACAAGATGGTTGGAATTTTTAAAAAGTCTTTCAAAATGATTCTCGGATATTCAGTTGTCTTGGTTCCTTCTCATGCTTACAGTAACTTAAAAAAACTAATAAATCGTTAGCTGTATGCATGGTGACTTACTAACTCTGCAAGTCCTGACCAGCTAATCATTCCAGAACTAATAAAAAATTAGAACAAAGTAAGAACGCTTGGCGGTGTTTTCGATGCTAATAAAACTCCAACGAATGTGACCTTTTGCCTTCCTGTGTTATTGTTTTAATCCCGGAACTTAAAATTTAACCCCCCGGTCACATTCTCTGTTTCTCAGACACGACTGCTCAAAGTCTACCTCCTCGGAGCCGGACTGCAATGACAACCTCCCGTCTCACCGCACGCCGACTTCTTCCACCTCCACAGCCAAGCATGCGTCTGTCAACGGCTTCTTCTCTTCCCAACACGGCCCACTGTACGACTCGCCTCCGGCGCGGGGGGCGAGCGTGTCGATGGAGGCGCAGGCTCTGTACCAACTTCCCCGCAGCCAGTCTCAGGACACCGTGCTGCTACCGAAAAGCGCGACCTTGCCGGGCACCGGCGACCCGGACGTCGCAGACGGCTACGTCTTCAACACGCCCGTGCGGAAGCCTTCGCTCGAGGCTCAGCTCAGGAACATGTCAGTCAGCTACGACATCCCGACCACGCCTGGCAGCAACTGCACCTATCAGGTGCCCCGCACGGCCGGGGGTGCGGAGGCCTCGGGGTCGGATGTGGTGCCGCCTCCTCGGCCGCCCAAACCCTCGGCGGGGCCGGCAGCCGATCGCTCGCCCACGGACAATTACGTCGTACCGAGGTCGGTGTCGGAGACGGACTCGAACTACTGTGTGCCTTCGGGGCCGGGGGGGAGCAAAACTCTACGGAGCAACACCATTGGCCCGGTGGATTCTTCACGTCTGCGCAAAGGTAACGGGTTAACATCATGCGCAAAAACACAATCGAAGCTGAAGCAGGAACTCAAGTATGGTTCTGTTTTGCTTCACGCACCAGACCTCCTAGCAATTTGAGTACAAAGCAAAAATAAATGAAAAAAATTAATTCCATCTCCGGCCTGTGTATCTTCATCAAAGCGGTGTCTGATCTACAACTGTTTAGGCTTATGCGCTTTTCTCTACGACACACACACAAAAAAAAGCTTTCCAACAACTTAAGAAGGAACATGGTGCCTGTGCGAGCACATGACCTCCAGCTAGCAAGATTGATTTATTTATTCTTTCTTTCTTTCTTTTTTTTTTTTTGGCTGGTTAAAATTCCACTACTGTGACATTGGTTTCAGATGTCACGCCCGTGTGCCTCATTTTTATGCTTTTGATTTTTGTATATGGATGTAAATAATATGAAGCTGGGGTGTCCACATGCACAGAGCGAGCCTGCGCTGCTGTTAATGCCTTCCTGTCGGTTATGTTTTCTTCTCATTCTTTTACAGATTACGGATCACAAGACTGTTATGATATCCCCAGATCCTTCCCTACGGACAGAAACTGCTCATTCGAGTTCAACGAACCCTTCAACAACTATCTTGTAAGAATGAAAACTATGTAGCTTGTAATCAATCTGAAGAATATATATACATATGCAAATGATGCTTATTACAGTACAGTAAATAATTGTACAGTGTGGGTGAAAATGAACTGGGCAGCATTTAATGTCTGTAGAACTTGTAGTATCTCTGGAGTCATGATGGAAAACAGTCTCTAAATGGCGTCGGCCGCGATGTAAACAAAGATGGCCGACCGCTCGATTGTTCAGGAACGATTGCGTGCGAGTGCTCTTTCTCGAGTCTCGACCTAGATGAAAGTGAAAGTGTCCCTCTTTGATGTGTTCCTCCTCCAGAAAAACAAAGGCATGCTGCCTGTAGGGAACACCTCGACCGAGGAGATGGATGAGAACTACGTGCCGATGAGCGCAAACTCTCCGTCGCATCAGCGTTCAGGCAGCCTGTCCGAGCTGATCCAGGAGCCCAACTACGTGCCCATGACGCCGGGTACAGTGGAGTTCCCTTCCCTGGGGAAGCAAGTGCCTCCTCCAGCCCACATGGGTTTCAGGTCGAGTCCCAAAACACCTCCGCGAAGACCGATGCTCATAACCGACTGCCAGCCGCCACCTGTTGACCGAAACCTCAAGCCTGACCGCAAAGGTAAGCTATATACACGTGTGTGACATGGGGACTGGCTTTAGTGTTATCAGTCAGGGGGGGGGGGGAAGCTCAATTCGTTCTTGTATCTGTTCATCTCGACCGCTCTTTCTAACTCTCATGCCACGTATTTCCTACTTACTAACACGTGCTGGCTCATGTTTATGACCCCGTCTCCTCTCGACGGTTTATCGGTACTTGTGTACTAATGCTGCTAATGTAGCACGAGCTCACATTTCCAGTGTCTCTCACCGCAGTTTAACCCAGGACACCTGCACTAGAGAAAGAGAGCTTTCAGCCAGTGCAGCGTTCCCATCCTGCTCGCGTTGCAGCGGCTCTTGCCTTTGTTAGCTCTTAGCATCTGACCTGACTAATGAAAGAGCGCTATTGTGCTGTGTCTCAGATCTCCGGGTATGAGGCAGCCTGACCGTGCTCTTAGCCTGGAGCGGTCACCTCTGTCCCTATTGTCTCTTTCTCAAAGGCTTCTTTGAAGGCCCGTCACATTTTGCTATACTGTGTTTATAAGCCACGGAGATACTGATGAAATGTAATATTTATTGGTGTAATCATGGGCCAGACACAGTGATATTCTCCTTACAGATCTCTCTCTCTCTCTCTCTCTCTCTCTCTCTCTCTCTCTCTTTCCTGCTTTGCCACATTGCTTATTAATTCAGTGCAGATTGTAGCTGATATTTGTGGTGCATATGCAGCTTGGATGAGCCGTGCAAGGAGAGATGTGGCGTTTTTTCATTAGATAATCACAAGCTTCTCTTTCTGTGTGTCTCTCGTTTCTCGTTCCTCTTTTCCTTTTTTTTTTTTTGTTTAAATCTGGGACCTTGGTTTTGTTTTCTTAAATCTGGCATACACTGTCATGTTTTAGGCACAATTAAATCGCTCATCCTGTACTACTTATTTGTATACACACACAGGAACTCCCCTACTTACGAACATTTGAGTTATGAACTTTGGGGATGCGAACGAACCTGCGTTTGCACATGTTTTTGTCTCATGCATGTGACAATGTACGCCGGACATGTGATCAAACTCCTGCGTTAGATCACATGTCCGCCGTCCATTGTCACATGCGTGATGCGTGCATCTTCTACAAGTGGTTGTGGTGTAGTGTACAGTAATGTACTGTCTAGGGTACAGTAGTGCAGTAGACGGCCAGGATGCATTGCATAAACATTGTTTTAAATCGTTTCAGCTAGAAAACTTTTTAATCCTCTATCAGTACACACGTGGGTTGCTATGGTTACATCCACATCCTGTAGCCTGTAAACTTGAATTCTGGGTAAATCAGTAACTTCCTTTACATGGACGCCAATATTCCACTTCCAATTAGGGGGCGGTACTAACTGAATCAGAATAACAATGCATCAAAGGCATAAACACATCGGTCGGAACAGTCTGACCCGATCCGGTGCAATCAGTAAACCTTTGGTAATCCGTTTAAGTAGATATTAATCATGTAAGCACTCGATCTGATTGTTTCTCGAATGCTGAATTTAATATATTCTTTCTGTGCATGTTTGCCCCACGTGGGGGTAAAATTAGGTGACATTCCTTAAAGGAATGTTAGCTTCCATTCCTGATCAGTAAACTCCGCGAGAACATCTCTCTCTCTCTCTCTCACACACACCAGTCTTTCCTTTCATCCTCTGGATTTCTGGCTGAGGATGGACCGCTGATCAGCTTCTAATTCATTGTAGCAAATCAATCACAGATGAGACCGAATTCTTGTAACCAATCCAAACGCAGAATGTGGGATTCATCTGAAAACTTAAGGAGCCTAATATAACCGCAAAGTCGAGGGGAAACGAATTCTGGCAGATTAAACGCATCCCAGCAGGCGCATGTCAGAAAAGTTCTATTCGGATTAAGAAAACACACATCTGATCAGATCAGCATCTATGTTAATACTTATTCTGAATGATTTCAGTCAGATTGAAGGAATATTGAGAAATGATGTTATAATAATAATAATAATAATAATCTAATGATAATCTAATAATTATATCAACAATAAAAGAAGAAAGGCACTCATGCTCCATAACTACTGAACGATAAGTTTAGCTTTTTTATACTTGAAGATGTGATGCGGGGGGTGAGTTCAGTGTCTATGGTGCTAGACTGCGGATCAGAAGGTTCCAGGTTCAGCACCAAGTTGCCACTGTTGGCCCATTAAACAAGGCCTTTAGCCATCAGCTGCTCAGACGTGTAATGAGATTACAAAACGAATAAGTCTCTGGATAAAAGTGTCTGCCAAATGCTGTAAACATTTTGTAATTATTAAATGAGAAATAAACCGAGAATGTTTTTGTTCACAACCTGGAATGTTTGGTTACAGATACGCTTGTTCCTGCTATAGATGTAGACACTTTATCAGTCAAAACAGGGTATTTTTTCGTGTTATACATATAATAAGCAAGAAGCTACTTCTAAAGTTTATGCAACATGGAAGTGACCCGGCTAATTTCAGCCATCATGCAGAGGTGATTTTATACAGTATGTGCCCCAAAAATGGCAAACAATAATCATTTAAAATGCAAATTATTCCTATTTCTTTATGAGTATTGATGGTAAAAGTGGTGTACGCTTCTAGGACCATTATAACCTGTAAAAAAAAAAAAAAACTTGCTTAAATAGGTTTTTGGTTAAAAGCTTAAAAAGCAAAAAATCTGTAGTGTCCGTAACCATGTCAAATTCATGTTGCAATATCTGAACAATTTTTACATTTTAGAATAATACACTTTTTTCAGGTTGAAACCTGAATTGGCCGAGTTTCATCTGAATGACAGTTAAGATCGTTGAAAGATTTTAATTTTAAAAAGTTGCAGACACTAAAACATAAAAGGGCTGGAAGTTGTATTCAGCAAATGTTTCTTTATATCTGATAAAAAGTTTAAGTATTATAAAAAAAAATGGTCTTATATGATCCTATCTGAAGATTCCCTTTTTCACCTACAGAAGGTGAGAGACGTTTTAGCAGTAACTATAGATTTATAGCCACATTAGTACAGTATGAAATGCTTATTGCACCAGACGTGATGCAGTTGGTGCTTCAGTTAGAGATGGTTTAGGTGGTCGGAGGTGGTTGTGTTTCAGATTAAACTCTCCCGGAACTGTACAGTGTATGCCCAGCAGTTTTCAAAAAAATTTTTTTAAGTGCTTTAATTTTTTTCATCTAGTGTTTTAGTCTTCCGTCTGACATCTGTCTCTGTGAAATGTCTTTCTTACTGTCTCGCATCAGATGTTTTTTGAGACATCTGTCTCTGTAACGTGTCTTTCTTACTGTCTTGCATCCGATGTCTAGTGTGTAGCTCTAGCTGTCTGTCTCTCTTTGGGTCCGTGTGTTCTGTAGCTCCTGACAGGTCGTAGTAGACTTGTGTATCTCTTTTCCTCCTGCTGTTGCTGTGTTGTTTGCCGTAGCTTGCACCGTTGCTGTTCTCGAACTGGCATGACCACGTGTGGGTGTCGAACAATCTGAAATGCTGCTGTGCGTCCAAGCCTCGGTCGCAGCGCGCCGTCATCGTCGTCGTGCGTCCTTTACTTCCAAAGTGTGTTTAACTCTGTGCATGCTGTGTTGCGCCCCGTGCTTCAGGGGAAGCCCTGCCTGTTGCATGACATGCGTGCATGATGAGTTGTTGCCATGGCAGCAGTGTGATACATATCTGTGCAGTGAGAGTGTAAGAAAGTGTAAAGGAGCGGAGGAGGAGGAGGAGGTAGCCATGCTTTTGCTACACTGCATGGGGGCGAGGTTTAAAAAAAAAATGAATACAGATACAAAAAAAAAAATTAAGTCATTATTTATTATTATTATTATTATTATTGCAATAGAGGCATTTAACAAAACCAAGTTTTCTTTCACCAATCAGGTCAGAGTCCTAAAATAATCAGAGCTAATCGGCCTGTCGGTCTTGAGCGAACCGACTCTCAAACCATAGGTGATTTCTCAAGACGTCGTAAGGGTAGGTACCTGCACAGACCGCCACATTTTTTTATTCTCTTTTGTCTGTCTGTCTGTCTGTCTGTCATCTGAACTTTCCTCCACACCTGAGCTAGCCGAGGGTCTCAGCTTTAACGCAGGTTAAACATGGGGTGCCAATATTAATAAGCAGGGTATTTTTTTTCCCCCAGCAAGATTTCAAATTGGTTTCAAGCTAAGTGAAGGGTCGTACTAATAATTACAAATACTAACACGTCACTTTACTTTACCGTATCTTGCACAAGTATAAATTTTTTTTGTGACAGTCTGGAATAAATTGAGGTTAATAATAATAACTATTATTATTATTATTATTATTATTATTATTATTATTATTGTTGTGGTAGGTGGACTAATGTGTCATACCTGTATTTGTACATAAAAATAGTAAAAGTTGTGATTGCATAAGTATTCATCCCCCTCCCCAGTGCTGGTATATAGGATTAGTTATGGTGCCATTTGTTGCCATAAAAAGTCACATAATTAGCAGATTGGAGCTGAAACATGTGCAGTTAGTGCCATGTGATCTCAGTAAGAAAATTGAAACATAACCTCGCCATTAAGGTCAGTGAGGTATCGAAACACGTCCAGGAGAAAGTCCTGGAAAATTGGTTCAGAAGTCTGTCTTAAGGGAGGATTAAATAAAATAATTGAAATTGTACTAAAAACACCATAATTATGAAAGATACCGTCTCAATTCCGCTCAGTGTGACAGCAGAGGCTTCACGAGTCTCAGAAGAACCTCGATGCGGTTTATCTTGTTAAACATTCCATGTCTAGGAAATTGCTATATAAATAAAGACACACTTGTTTACTTTCTTTAAATGCGGTGGAATGTATTTTTGCGCGGAACGAAGGTTGTGTAAATTCACTGCACTTCCGGCACATTCCGGCAGACCGAACCTCACGTTCAGTTTGCAGAGCAGGAACATTATACCAACTAAGACCTAATGTGATGGACTAATCTGCTCCTCAATTTTAAAGTATCCCTTTAATTTGTTTAGTCGTAAAAGTCATCACAAACTATTAAATCACTTAACACAAGTCAGAAACCAGTGGATCAAAAGGTCAAAGTAGATCAAAGCAGGGTCAGTCAGATCAACCAATCATTTCTATTTAGTTCAAGGGGGTGAATACATATGCAAACCGCTGTATGTAATGACTGACGACCTCCTTATTCCTTACCCTTAAGCTCCGCCTCTCAGCTGTAATAACGGCGTCTGTGAGCGCGTCGAAGCGAGTCTGACTACATGCTGAAAGTTAAAGTGTTAAGTTCCTAATGAGCTCGGCTAAGAGCTCCGAGTCGCTGATAAGTAGTCGTGTCTGTATCTGTATCTTCACACGTCGGCACCAGATGGTGTAGCTTTCAGACGATGTTGTGTAGCCATGGGAAAAGTGGGCTCCATCACCGTTGCCAGATTGTGCGATTCTCAGCTTAGCAGTGCCAGCCGTGAGTTAGAGCTAATGCCGGGAACTTGGTCGTGGATACGGTTTTATCTGCTGCCGACTTTTTATGTGTAAAGAAATCTGGTTTGGTTTCCGGTGTGATGATATTTTGAATGATTTGAGCGTCTGCTATGAAAAGTATTTGATTTCTCAGAGTCTTGAGGTCTGTTTGCTTTTTTTCTTTTCCAGATATTGAAAATTTGTGCTTGTTTTTAATCTTGAAAAGCAATTAAGATGACAGATCAGATGAATATGGATAATGAATTTACAAATTAATGTTTTTTTGTAACTAGTCAGACAGGTTGAAGCTTGTTTTTTTTTAGCCTACAGCTCCCTCTACTGGCACACAACTGTCACTATTTAGCAGCGCTTCCCACAAGATGGACTTCCACTTTTTTTTTTTCCTGAATAGAGCTGAAACCGTTTCTTTAACACGGAACATCAAAAACCTAGTAACAGAATATCATAAGAAGCATAGAATCTGTTTTTCTTTTTCTTTTTTAGAATCTTTTGTGCATCAACGAAAAGCACATCACAGCACCCACACACTCGTGTTCTAGCATGACGATATATGTGTGTGTGTGTGTGTGTGTGTGTTGGAAGGGGGGTTACCGGCCTACACGATAATTACACTGCACATGCTTAGAAAACATACAGGGTTAATGGGAACAGAAAAAAAAAAATCAAGCCTAGATCTGGGCGATATGACGATATAATATCAATACTGTGATAAATATGACACAATATGCAATTTCTGATATCTTTTTAGTATTTTTCTTTAATAATTATATACTGAAAGCAGATAATCTGGTGACTGAATTGAGCATGATAATGGAATATAAATAAGGTTATACAAATTGCACAGTCAGGGGAAAAAATGTAAAGAAATCTAATTATAATATAAATCACCTAACTAAAGACAAAAAAAACTATTTTTTTTAAATATAATTAGAAAGTAATAAACCAAGTCTAAACATAAATTAGCATTAAAAAAAAATAATACAAATTATGAATTATTATACAACAGCTTTTTCCTTGTGAAACTATTGTTTTGCTGGTAGTTTGTGAGCAGACCTGCAGGATACAGGGGAGCACAAAGTGCATGATTTTAAACATGTATTGCAAAAAAAGCTATTTTAGATGCAAACAAAATTATTATTTTTTAAGTTTACGTTATAATTACGCAGAATTTGACATGGACTGAAGATGATGTACACCAGCCCGCCATAAACCGTTAAACATTAAGACTTCCTGTCACCAGGTTATTGTTGTATAATTGATAATCAATGTTATTCAATTCACCTGTCAGTGGTTCATTGGAATAAATGTGTATCATAGACATTTTTTTTTTATTTATTTATTTTTTTTCAGAAATCACAGGGTATTTTTGTCATATCGCCCAGTTTTTGGAATCAAGTCAGTGGAGAGAGTTTACAAAAATTGGCAGGAATTAAGGCAAAGGGAGGCTTAAACAAATATTATGGAATAAAGGCTCTTTTTTTTTTTTTTTTTTTTAAATAAATCTGATCTTGTTAAATGAGTGCGGATATAACCCTCATATCTCACGTGTAAGCTTTGAACTGTATTTCCTTGTACGGTTTCTCAGTGTAACATGTTTTTTGATGCCTGTGTTCTAGCCAAGCCCGCCCCTTTGGACATCAAGCCACTTCCTGAGTGTGAGGAGTTTATTACACCAGTGCGCTCACCCATCACCAAGTCCTTCACCCGGGAGTAAGTGACACTCGTGAACCTGCTCTGGTTAGAAGCGTCCGCGCGCGGCAGGGGTTCTGCATGGCACCGTGACTAACCACTCATCCAGTATGGTAGTGTTGTCCTAACTCATGGTAGAGCCCGATCATTTCACACACTCGAGTGCTCACATACGTGTAAGTCTCAGTGGTAAATTATTATGTATTTTTATTTCAAATGCCTGAGGATGAGCAGAACATCGTCACCCAAACAGACTAATCTATCCTCAACACTTTTTTTTTTTTTTTTTTTTTTTTACATGGGAATGGGAATGGTTTTAACGTAACTTTTTGTGTGTCCTGCATCTGTGTTTGAGAAAGAGAGAAAGTGTGTTCCACATGTTTTTGTGTACCAAATGAAAGCAGCAGTGTAAAGCTTGTTGTGGTCCTCAGCCCCTCCAGGTTCCCCACACTTCAGAGGCCACCTTCAGTGCATAGCACCGCCTCCAGCACTGACTCCGAGGAGGGGGACGAGAATTATGTCTCCATGCAGTATCCTAATATGTCTGCAGATGAACCAGTATGTAACCACAGCACCACAGCGTCTCTCCATCTTCCTTATTTAATAATAATAATAAATAAATAAAAAATAAATAAACACTTTTAAATATTTATTGGAATTTTACAAGCGATATTGAATCATTTTAAAGATGAGATTATTCACTGGTGCTGTATGGCAGGTTAAGGTGACATTTTTAGGAAATGCTCCTCTTTAGTCTCCTCGAAAATGATTACTATTGGATTGTACAGGTATTGTGATGAAGGCACAAGACGGACCTTCTTAAATTCAATATTCATTCTGTACTTGGATACCAAAAGAAAGAAGGACTCCTCTTATCTTTTACCTCCTTATCGTCATTTCATTCCTTCGGTTCTTTTAGTACTGAACTGTTCAGCTCCCGTCTTCACACTCCTGCTTCACCACCGGCTTTTTTTTAATAACTTTTGCTATTGCATGTTTTTTTCCTCCTCACTGTCTCTAATTTGTTTGATTGGATCTGTTTTGTCATATGAAGGCTTAATACTCTTAAAAAAAAAAAAACATCTAGTATATATTATGATAATACTTACTGTAATACTAAGAATTGTTTATAAATAATATCATAATATAATAATAAGTCCCCAACTTGCGAACATTCGAGTTACAAATTTCCGCAGATATGAATGAACTGCGGTTATACTTCCGGTTCAACAACGGAAATAGCTCACGTGTATTGTACAAAAAATTGACACTGTATATACCAATATTTACAATTATACATCATTTTCAGTGTGTAAGTGAATGTATAAAGTGTCTAAAGTCCAGGATATTGTATGTGTGTGCGGGACAAATGAGTCGGCCTCACCGGTTTCATTGAATCAGTCCGGGAGCACGATGATAGAAAATGTCTGTTCTGTAACGCTGTCCTGATGGTGAATGATCCGAATTTCGGAAAATCCTCAACAAAACATAGTTCACAGTCTGATACGGTGGAAAACAGCTGACAGAATGGTGTCCGGGATTCCCCTCGCGATTTAAAGACCAGAGACGACATTTCACTGTGACGATCATTTCCTTAGGCGTGATTACAGGTTTTGGCCACATGGTGGCAGTGTGGGGAAAGGGGATTGGCATGCTTTACATTGTGTATTAGTGTCAAAGGCGTGTAAGACTTAAGAACAAATCGGACTTGCGAACGTGCTCCCGGAACAGAACTTGTTCACAAGTCAGGGACTACCTGTATTATTATTATTATTATTATTATTAGACAAAAACAAACATCTTATTACATACCTCAGTGCAATATTTTAATGATGTAAGGATATTATAGTGTAAATGATGATTGGCTCACCATAGTGCATTTTTTTCAGTGATTAGATTCAGAAGTCTTCATGTGACTAGCCTGAGTGTGTCCCCCTCCACCCCCCCCCCGCCCCATTCTCCCAGCATATTTATTTACTGCTCTGCTTTTCTAATTTTTCTCCTCCTTTATTGCTTTGCATCACTTTACAGTTTACACTTCCAGTTTCTCTAAAGCTTTTTTTTTTCTTCTTCTTCTTCTTTGCCTTTTTATTATTTTTTTTTCTATCCCTGTCTTCTCCTCCTCGCTGTTCCTCCACTCTGTAGAGAGGAGTCCTTCTACTGCACAGTGCCCATCACCCCGGTAAAGAGGGAGGTGGTGGGTCTAGAGCACCTTGAGGAGGTGAGCAGGGTGGTGCGAGCTTATCTGTAACTAGTATGTACTTAAACCAGTTTGGGTTGATTAGTTTTGAATCGTTTCCCCTTAGATTAATAGACTATAGCGAAAAAGTTTACTCTCGAATGTCAGCACATCCTTTAATGCTTCATCAGGTTTGTTTGATGAATCCTCATCTAGATGGTCACTGTCCTCTAGTGTTTAGTCCATATTCATCATAGCAGTATTTTTATTCTTCTTATGTCGATTTTAAAGGATCTCTCTAGTTTTGTTGTTGTGTTATTTATCTGCTTTATCTTGTACTGAGTAAAGAATTTATTTAAAACTTACTTATTAAAGAAGTCTAAGGGAATCTGTTGTATTTTGTATGTTACGATTATTCATACACAAATATACAACCTTCCTGCAGCTCTGGAAATGAGTCCCAGCTGTAATTCAAATGATTTGTGCTCGTTTCTATAGTAACAGCTCATTTACAGGGACTTGGACTGTAGATGGTCCATTTAATTCAAGGCCAATAAATAAACAGATTGGGATATTTGGCTATCAAAAAAATGCTGCCTCTAATTTATCTAATAAATATTATAGTAAAGTATTTAAAAAAAAAAAAAAACTCCACTTAAGGTTATAGTAAATTTACCCCTTTAGGTTTTTAGCATTTTCCGCAAGGTTAACATCAATATCAGTTCATACTGTGGTAGCATTTTTTGACAAGATAGCACAAACTGGAGGATGCCATGCCACCTAGTGGTTGGGAATCAAACCCAGGCTTCCTGCAAGGCTCAAAGCTCGAAGCTCACCATGAAAACAACAACAAGGAGCAGCAATAAACATTATTGAAGATGGATGAATAGATGATTTGGTAGATGTTTCTGTGATCAGATGTTTAATGTTTATTGATGGAGTCTCCAGCATCAGCACTATTAAAGCATATGACACCACTCTATCGCTGATTATTTTCATGTAAACCCCAAACGCTTTACTGTTATGTAAGTGATTCTAAAATATCAATCATAAATACCGATTACACTCCGGTTTCCTCCCACAGTCCAAAGATATGCAGGTTAGGCTAATTGGCGTTCCCAAATTGACCGTAGTGTGTGAA
>JAQMYI010000039.1:1807349-1817384 GCA_030014275.1 Clariallabes melas
CACACACACACACACACACACACACACACACACACACACACACACACACACACACACACACACACACACACAGCAACAGGATTTCCCCGAGAGTAGACAAAAAGTAATATGACTTTAGTATCTCTTCATTAGTTGCTTAATGGCTTGCAGGCTATTCAGTTCTGCTCAGAAAGAAGCAATTTTATGATAAATAATTAATCCTTTATAATTTAATTAAAATATTATATTTATATAATTTACCATGTCCTCAGTAATCGTGCTTGGCACTTATTTACAGTGATAACATATGATCGTGAGCTGGCAGACAAGTAAATAGCACAGCCAGTTTTACAGTTGTAACTTACTTATAGAAGAACAACACAACGAATTTTACATTTTACAATGGAACGAGTTGTAACAGCATCGTTCACATTTGTCACTTTGTCATAATGTGATGTAAAGTCACGAGCCCCATTGTCATTTCTTCAAGTGACTTCTTCTGTGTGACTTGTCTGTTCCTTCGTTTACCTAATCATTAATTAATTAATTGAGTTATTTTGTATAGTGTAAATTTCCCGAATATACAGTATATTAGGTCTCATATAATCTTTAAAGATTTGCATGTAGTCATCTCCAGAGAGCATTAAAGCACTATTGTTATGATATAAAACGCAGGTGCATTGTGGCTTAAGGCTGACTTGATTTAAATGATACAACTGTAACAAAACATAATATATGCTACTCATGCTAACAGCTAACCTTTAAAAAAAAAAAAAAAAAACATTTAATCAAGTTTTCTAGACTAACGTTGTCGTTGTTGCTGTCCAAGGTCCTGCAAATTGTCAGTTTGTGCCCACTTGGTCTGAATCTTTTCTTTCGGTAGATGGTACAAAAACTTATACAGTTTTGAAAAGCTGTATAAAGTTTTGAAAATTTGCATTCCAGTCAATTTTCCATTTATACGATTCAACACATCACTTTGCAAACAGCCAGCCCTTTCAGCAACCACATTCTGTGGCTTTTCTGCCTTGTGGTGGGTGACAATGATAGTCTTCTGGAAAAATTACAAGTTAGCTGTCTTCCCTATATGATTGTGGTTGTGTGTACTGAATTAGACCAAAATATATGCAGTATTTATAATGAATGAATAGTAATATTCTTTTGCTTGTGTATAGTGTATGTTCTGTTCTTTTGCCGGTGGTGTTGATGTTATGTCAGATAACATCATAATAGCATGACATTTAAAATAAAACGAGGAAAAAGGACTGAGAGATGCATCTGCAATTAGCTAATGTGGAGGTTCTATGAAGCTAGCAGGTGTGGTTATTTGACTATCAATTAAAAAGCAGTAAAATAAATACAGATTCCCCCATACTGGAGGACAAATACAGAAGGCATTTTAAATTCAGAAGAAGCGCATGGCCAGTGTCAAATTAAATATTTGACTGAACCTTTAATCACTGATATTATTTTAACCCCAATAAATGGCTCTATCTTATATTTATATTCTTTGTATTATAAGCCCTGTCAAAACACAGAAACTCTAAATGATCAAGCAAATGTTAATAAGTCTAACCTAATGTTTATTAAGTCCAGTGGTTTAGGGGGAAAAAACTCATTGCAAAGCATGCAGTAGTCAAACTAAACTTAACTGACAAACTAGGAATAATAAAGATATTTTGTAGAAACATAAAACATAAAGTCATGTACAGTAACTAAGGGCAAATATTGCATCATACCATTTTTAGCCTTACCTTAACTGTATTAGGAAGTGTCTGTGTTCTGGTCAAGATTTCACCTTGATTTATGCTGATCAATTCAGCATCTGCAGGCAGAAATGGTGCAGGAAAAACCACTACATCACTCTTCAAAGTGTCAGAACTAAAACACACATCATACTGCTGAGTAGATTTGGAATAAGACCAGCTCCCATCAGGATGTGTGGTGATCACTGGGGCACTGTATCTGCTGAAAATTCCATTTCTTCTGTAGCATTTTGCAGCTATTAAACTGAACAGACTCAATACAAATATCCCTGAAACTGACACAGTGGATATCAGCAAATACATGTTTAAATCTGAGAAACTGTCCTCCTTTATTGGTGAATGTTTTAACTCAGTCTTTATGTCACCTGTGCTCTCAACAACCACAACATCAAGAGACACAGTGGATGATAGGGCTGGCTCTCCATTATCAGAAACCAAAATGACTAGATGGTGAGTTTTCAGGTCATTGTCACTCATTCTCCTTCTAGTCCTGATCTCTCCACTACTGGTTCCGATCCAGAAAAGGTTGTTTCCTTTAGGTTCAGAGATGTGATAAGAAAGCAATGCATTATATCCAGAATCAGAGTCTACAGCTCTGATCTTTGTCACAAAGTAACTGGCTTCAGCAGAATATGGAATGTTTTCAGTGTGAAAAGATCCATGATCAGAATAGGGAGTGAGTATCCTTGGACTGTTGTCATTCTCATCCAGGATAAAAACATTCACAGTCACATTAGTGCTTAGTGGTGGAGAACCAGAGTCTATGGCTTGAACTGTAAACTGGAATATTTTTATTTCCTCATAGTTAAATGACTGCAAACTGTGAATGTCTCCACTGTCAGAGTTTATATTTATCATGGACGATACAGGAGCACGTGTTTTTGAGCTTTCCAATAATGAATAAGAAAGCCTGGCATTATCACCAACATCAGGATCAAAAGCAGATACTGTGTATAAAACAGCTCCAACCTGACTGTTCTCTTTTACATATACATTAATCACGGATTCTGGAAAACGTGGAGCGTTGTCATTCACATCAGAGACATGTACGGTGATGATAGTGGTGCTTGAGAGAGGTGGATTTCCTTCATCAGTAGCTGTTATAGTAATATTATATTGAGACACATTTTCTCTGTCTAACGCACCATCGACGACTAAGGAATAATAATTTTTATATGAAGATTTCATTTTAAACTGTTTAGAATCAGATATATGTATTTTAGCAACACCATTTTTGCCGTTGTCTAGATCTCTGACAGTCATTAAAGCAATTACTGATCCTAAAGCAGAATCCTCTCTTACTGTATTCGTAAGAGATGTTACTGAAATTTCTGGGGCATTATCATTCACGTCAGCGACCTCCACTAAGACTTTACAGTGTGTGCTGCGTGGCGAATGGCCGCGATCACTGGCTTGTGCTCGTATTTCAAACGCAGGATTTTCCTCATAATCTAACCTGCCCTGGACTGTAATTTCACCACTGTCTTGGTTTATTTTGAATAAACCAGAAAATGTTGAACTATCTCGCTCTGTCAGAGAATAAACGATTTCACCATTTACACCCTCATCTAAATCTGTGGCCTGAAGTTTTATCAGTGTCGTTCCAACTGGAGTATTTTCTGAAACGCGAACCTTATAAAGCTGTTTGCTAAATATGGGGGTGTTATCATTAACATCCACGACATTTATGACAACAATCGCAGTGCCAGTTCGGGGAGGTTTTCCTCCGTCTACAGCCGTCAGAGTTAACTGAATCATAGACTGTTTTTCTCTGTCTAAAGCTTTCTGTAGCACTAACTCGGCAGACAACGTCTGTTCTCCGCTCTGTATATCCAAAGAAAAATGTTCATTTTGGCTCAGCCTGTAACTTTTTACCGAGTTGGTCCCTATATCTGCATCTTTAGCTTCCGGCAATAGAAGTTTCTCCCCAATGTGTGCTAACTCAGTAATATTAATATCGAATGACGTTTTATAGAAAAACGGTGCATTGTCGTTTATGTCTAAAATGATCACCTCTATTCTGTGAAGATGGAGAGGATTATTTAGGATGGCTTCCATTCTTACTAAACACTTTGGTGCATTACTACAGAGCTCCTCTCTATCTATTCTCTCGTTGACAAATAGGACCCCTGTCTTTAGATTTATATCAAAATACCTTTTATTGTGTGTCGATACTATCCGCAGTTCTCGCGAATCCAGTTCAAGCATATTTACATTTAAATCCTTGCCGATATTTCCAACAAACGTTCCTTTTTCGGCCTCCTCTGACAAGGAATAAATTATCTGCCCCATGCAGAAGCCAGATAAACACAATAACGCGAAGAACCAAATCCATATCGTCTCTTTATGGGCACGGATGCCCATTGCAGCAACGACAGTCTAAGAAAATAACCCACTCCCAAAAATCACAGAATTTCTAGACCAATATTCCATATCGCGTGGAGCCAGCCCTGCACTGCAAGTCCACCATTTCGTTCTTCAGGAAACAAAGCACGCTCTTCCTTTACGCTTCTGATTAACCATTCATGAGGAGGAGTCTTGTAACAAAGCAGACTGTTTTTTTTTTTTTGTTTTTTTTTTTTTTGCACGGACTATAGCGACACGTTGGGGCAGGGTTTTTAAATACACAATAAAATAAATTAAGAAGTACGTACTTTACTGGCGTTAATAATTTTTATTATTGTTTTATATTTAAAAGTTTTTGGATGCGCAGAAAATTGTCCAGCCTCGTCTCCAGATGTAGGCTGTGTTACTCCACAATAATGTATCTTATATAATAATAATTAATAATTAATCTTATGTCTTAACCCAACATAGGAGAACACTGCAAATTGTTGATAATGACTTACTACCACTTAACCACGCCACCCCTCTCAAAATTAGGAAAATCAATCTTACTACGAAATGTTACCGAATAAACCTGAGATCATTCATAATACTTCGACTATAGTTTACTGTACAGTTTCGCACACATATTTCATTGTTTGTGTGAAATCGTTAAGAATAATATAGAACTATAATTTACACATCCCAAGGGGAAATGATTTAGCCTAGCCTTGATTAAAAAGAGTCAAAGCCATTAGACCCCCAATTTAGAAAAAGGGGGAAGAAAGGGTGACACGGGCAAAGGACAAATGTATGCAGCTGGCATCTCGTTATGAGTATAATATTAGGTATGTAATAAAATAGGGTAGAATAACACGTGTGTTTGTAGGCAAAGGTGTTTTTGCAGGTGCGTTACATACATACATACAAAAATCACAAAACCGACAAAAACGATTCAGTGTCCTAATTTTTTAGAAACCTTAATTGATACAGTGAGAAGATTCTCAATTTTAACAACAATGTCAGGAGACAGACTGTGTGATGTTACTGTTTCAGAAGGGTCAAATTATTGTTCTCCATCAAGAAAAGAAAAAAAAATATGCAGAGTGCTGAAAGTACTAAAATTGGGTTAAGAACTGAAAAACGCATTATTAAAACATTGAAAGATTTTGCACGAGGTGGGGTACACACTGGACAGGGTGTCAATCCTTCGTAATTTGGGAACGCCAATTAGCCTAATCTGCATGTTTTTGGACTGTGGGAGAAATCCGGAGTACCCGGAGGAAACCCACCAATCACGTGGACAACATGAAAACTCCATGCACACACAGGCGCGAATCGAACCAGCACCCTGGAAGTGCAAGGCAATAGTGGTGCTAACCACTAAGCCACGGTAGCGCCTGTCATTCTCATTCAGGATAAAACACTCACAGTCACGTTATTGCTCAGTACAGGAACGCCAAAATCTGTGACCTGAACCCTATACTGAAATGTCAGTTTTCATCGTACACTGTAAAAAAAAAAAAAAAAAAAAAAGGTCCTAATTTTACAGAAAATAACTTTAAACTTTTATAGTAGTTTTTCTTTTTTTTTTTAAACTACATACAAATCTCTGTAAAATTACAGACGTTATCTCTAAATTATTAAGTCGACTGTTATTTTAAGTATTATTTCAATACTGAAAAATTTGTTCATTTTTTTATGTTTGTTGAAAACTTCTATGTATATGTCGCTGCCTTCTTCTGTGTGATATGTACATTAACATTTTCCAACTCTGATTACTGCCAGTGATAATGAAACTTGCTTACATTTTTAGATCAAACATTGGAACATGGGAGAACAGGACATCTAGTAGAGAGACAAGTCCATCACTAGTAAGTATGGAGTGCAATATAAGACTACTTTGAATCTTTTCATGATGATTGAAAAGGGAACTCCTTCAACCTTGGATCATTTTGAGTCCAATTTTTTACTGTGTAGAGATCCTTTCTGTATTGTCTCACTTACAATGTTTCTGAGCCTGTTGGTGGTAAAAATAAGTTGTTTACACTGATGCACATGCTTGTCCTGTTGGATTAAATTGCATAGCCTTTTTGTGAATGCTGGTTGTATCATTCAAACTTGATACTGGACTGATTATAATTATGTTCTCTCATACTAAAAAAGGGGAAAAAAACAGGGCCCCAGTTGAAAAGTTCTTGAGTTTCTCTTTAACATATTTAGTATTAAATATGTTTTCGAGTACTTTGTTAATCTGTTCCTTGTGCAACAGAGAAAAAGATTAACTTTTTCTTTTGAATCTAAGATCTTAATGTGTTCCTTTCTTCTCTCTTCCAATCCACCCTAATGCACCAAAGATCCAGGTGTTTACTTCCTGTTTGGAAGAGGATCATTCTTTCTTGGATACACTGAACTGTCCATTTTGTCATTTTGGCATGTTTTATATTTGTAATAAAGTTTCTAGTCCAATTTTAATTAGTTAATATATATATGTTTAAGTTTGTGAGAGAGAATGTTCCACTGTTATAGCACAATAGTCTAAACATTTCATTTTGTTTTTCATTTTAGTATTTTACTGTAATGTTATAAAATTGAACTTTTGTATTGTATTTTGCATCATACCTGTACTATACTGTGTCACAGTTCTTCAGGCTATTTTACAAATATTATAATCTTGAGTTTCTGTTAACACGTTATTGAACATGTGTGTTAACAGGGTTTTTTTTTTTTTTTTTTTTTTTTTTGCTGCTACACGTCTAGTGCTGTTTTAATGAAAGTGTTAAATCAAAAGTGTTAATGGTGTTTCTCTGCTAAACTTATAGTGCTGGTGCTTTATTGAAGGTCTTCAATCGTATAAATTTAGCAAAAATCTGTAAATTAACAGTGTTTCTGTAAGGGTTAACCCCTAGAGGGCGCCAAAACGCCCACTGATTAGGTGTGTTGTGTTTCTGTTTATTTCAGTTAAACTTCATTTCCCATAAGGCGCCTCGGTCAGGTGACGAGAACGTACACCTGAAACGAGGCAAGCTAATTGAGTTGATTATTATAAATAGCCTGACTGAAGTTCAGTCAGGCGTATAGTATTAAGGGTCGTTATGTTTTGGTTGTGTGGGTTTTGTTTGAAGAGCGTGATATAAATGAGTACTAGGTGCTCTCACAGAAGAGCTTGTTATTTTGTGTGTTAAGTGAAATAAAAGATGACCTCTAAATCTGCTTCCTCTGCATTTATGCCGAACCGGCAACCTACAAACCGTGACAGTTTCACTGCTAAACTTCTAGTCCTGTTAGTTTATTGAAGGTGTTTATTCGTATAAATTTAGGAAAAATTTCTCTGTAAAACATTAAATAACGTTATCAACTGTGTTTCTCTGTAAAACATTAATTAATTTCTATGAATTTTTTTTTTTTTTACGTTTTTGAACATAATATGAACTGGAGTATCTTACCTTTATTTTATGGTTTTTGTTCGGCCAGTCATTTGACCGTTTTTTTTTACGATTTCTTTCTTTTTTTTTTTTTTAACAGTATTTGTGGTACCCAGCGCCAACTGTATATTCCTTTGGCAAGATGAAGGGGCTGGCTCGAACTCAGCAGATCCTCTTTTACAATGTAACCAATTACACCACTTTGGGGATTGCATCCATGGAACACAAGTCCTCAATTCTAAATTCTTTAATTATTCTTTAATAAATTCTCAATTAGGATTAATCTTTTACCTATAAATGTGCATGCAGTATATCAGATGTTTCAATTATATTGCCCCCAAAATGATTTTATTGTCTGTGTTTTAAATAGTCTTTGTGATCTGTATTGGACTCATTGCACAAATGAGTTCATGTTATTTTCATTCATAGATAGATAGCTAGCTAGCTAGCTAGGTAGATAGATAGATAGATAGATAGATAGATATTTTATTGATCCCGAAGGAAATTCCAGTTAATATTATTACATTCACAAACTTTTCGATTGTTTATAGGAAATCAAAAGGAGAAACTAAATTAAAGTAATTAACATGTAGGAAAAACTAAACTTAAATGAGTATATGAGGCAATACATTTTACATCAACCAGATATGTCATCATCATCATCAGTAAATTATTTTGTGCTTCTAGTATTAGCATCAAATGCTGTGTCATTAAAAAGTAAAAGCAAGTTTAATATAAGTAAATAAGTAAGGGTACCAAGACACAGTAAAACTTAACAGGCATTGTGTAGGCCTACCTTTGTCAATCTGATTTAAATTCAAATATAATTTTTCTCCTACTGCTGCAATAATTAGTATAGCGAGAAACATACATTTAGCCAAAGAAAGAATGTCAAAAACAAGCAAAATTCTATGTCTTTAATGCTGGCGTTGCTAGTGGTGGGACGAGATGTGGACGTTGTAGTGGTATTGACAGTTGAGTTGTTAATTGCCGTTATAGGGGGTGCAGTGCTGGTGATCGGGGCTGTTGTTCTTACAGTTTTGTAGCAGGTGGCAACATTTCCCACTGTATCCACAGCAACCAGTTCCAGGTCTGGGGAACAGCAAGAGGAGTTGTACACGACCATAGTGACATTCACGCCTTTGTCATCGAGCAGAGTGGTGGTGGTGAGGTTGCCGTTTCCTTGGAGGATTCTTACATTTTGGATGCCTGATCCATTTCCATCAGTCACATTGGCGGTGAGATACCATGAGGAGAGGCTGCAGTTAGCTGAACAGTTGGCATTTATACTAACTGCCTCACACACTGGAGAAGTTAAATCTGTTACCTTAAAGAAGCAAAAAAAAAATATACTCAGAACAGTTGTTCAGGTTGCGACACAGCCTACATATAACCATGTACATGTTTAACCAATATTTCTATTTAATTTTTTGTGAAATACATTTATGGTTCTGTGTTCTAAGTTGATGTGCCATAGCTGTAAATAATGCATTTATACCGACAAAGCATTCACCTTACTCATATGAGCAAGACAACAATGCCCATTGTAAGCATTATTATTTAAATTATTCATAAAGCCATTCTTTGCAGCAATTAGAGAAAATAAAACCATTACATTACAGCGTTACTAAGAAACGTAGTAGCACATCATCATAAATAAGATTTATAAATTAAATATTGATTAAATATTATTGTATATAACAAATCCACTGATATGGATTGGCACCCCATCCAGGGTGTACCCCATCTCATACCTTATGTCCCCTGGCATAGGTTCCAGATAAAACACATGATCAATCTCCATAATCAGAATTAAGGTACTTTCAAGAATTAGTTATTTAATGACTCCAAACTGGATTGTAACTTTTTTTTATACTGGAAAGGAAAACAATATGACACTGACAGATGATTCCTATTAGGGATTGACCCCCAGAGGGCAGCTTGCACCCAGAGACTTAGGTTTGGCTGGGATTTCAATTGATGAAGTCATCAAATTTCAGCCGGGTGATGACTGCACTCACATGAGCTGAGTTGACTGATTAGTTTAGTTATAAATAGTCGTGAGTTTAGTGTTGATCTTGCATTCTCTTATGTGTTGGGGTTCAGCAGGTAAGGCTAGGGTTTATCCCTAACACTTCCCCTTATCAATCACTGAGACACTAGCCAATCAATTGAGCTCACACAAGCAGAAGTGGGCAGATAAAAAATTTCCAATACCAGTTTGAAAAGATGCAAAAGCTTGCTTTTTGTGCCTTAGATTCTTGTCTGCTTGCACTCTGCACTAAATATACATTCACATTATACATTATGTGACTGCGACCATACCTACAGGTAACTGTTATCTCTCCTCTTCTGCTCTCCCCTCTCCTGTTCTCTCTCCCCCTCTCTCTCATCCCTCTCTCTGTCGAGCTACACATGTCGTTCCTGAGCTGCCAGTGATCCAGACTCCATCTGCCCTCCGGACCTGTCTGACCCATCCTGGTGCCCGGTTTCTGCTTGGAGATTTCGTCACATGGATGCCCCGTGTGTCTGGTGCCCGG
>JAQMYI010000039.1:1929351-1941486 GCA_030014275.1 Clariallabes melas
ACTCGAACTAGTTACTTTTATCAGAAAGTAACGCTGTAATGTAACTGATTACTTTTTAAAGACAGTAATTTTGTAATCTAATTAGTTACTTTAAAAAGTAAAGTCCCCCAACACTGGTAACTAACAAGTACACCCTTTAATAAAAATCTATCCCTTAAAGTCTTAAACTTTAAAAGTCAACTACAGGTGCATCTCAATAAATTATAATATCATTGAAAAGTTTATTTATTTCAGTAATTCAATTCAAAAAGTAAAACTCATATATTATATAGATTCATTACCCACAGAATAATATATTTCAAGTGTTTATTTCTTTAAAAATGTTGATGACTATGGGTTACAGCTAATGGCAAAAAAAAAAAAAAAGAATATTACTTAAGAACAAAAAAAATAGTAGTAATTTTTCTTTTAAAGAAAAAGTAACAGACATCTTACAACTACATCAGCTTAAAAATATTTTTAAAAAAGAGTAAAAGAAAAAAATAGCATTTTGTGACCCACTAGTAATAGTGGGTTGAGGTAGTGCAAGTTAATGGCATGGTAGATTTAAAAAAACAGTAAACATTTCTTGTAGCAGCAGAGACAGTGGGTTATACTCTATTTAAATATACAATGGGAGTTCAAGTCAGACCAGGTCCTGTGATGAACTTTGGGCGGAATGAAGGCGACATTTCAAAATCAACAGATAACTTGTCTCCAATTTTCAGAAGCGACACATCTCTACACACAATTGTACACACACTCATTCACCAACACCACTTGCACATTACAGGAACTCGGCTGGGAGTTATTGCCACATCCCCCGTACAGTCCTGACATCGCTCCAAGCCATTTCTACATATTTGGGCCAATAAAATAGTTCCTGGGAGGCCAGCGTTTCAGATATGAATCAGACCATCAGGCTCCAGCAAACTGAGAAAATTTTCTACTTTGATGAAGATGAATTTTACTCGCTTTATTCTACACAATCATGTGCCGGTTTGACTTGAACACCCCTCATACTTTTCGAAATGCAGAAGGTTAGTGAATTAATATTTCATACCTCAAGTCCTGAGAGACACATTTCACTATCATCTTCTCCGCCATGAGGTACAAGTGCATCGATTTCGTTTGTAAACACTTGAGGATCACTTGTTCTTTTAAGCGGGCCATAATCTAAATAAGTGTAAGTATAGAGGAAGTTCGTTCATTTATAGCCTCAGTAAAGCAACATTCAACATGAATTGTTTTAAGATACTTTACAAGGTCCTTCATCTGTTGAATAAATTTGTAAACCGCACATACAGTTTTCTTGTTATTTTAGTGATTCTACACAACTGTTAAATTTTCAAATTTGGTGATTTTTCTTTTTTTTTTTTTTTTCTTTTTACAATTTTGACTTTATAACAGCAGCTTCAACAGTAGTTGAGTGTGTTAATGTAGTCATTGTAAAATGTTATCTAATGCAGATTTTCTATATAATCTAAGACTAATTGTTAATGGATTCTACAAACAGGTGCAAGGATCATTTTGTTTGCTACCATGTACCCTCCTGTTACTAGTTAATTCCTTTTTTTTTTTTTTTTGATGTTCAAAACTCTTGTATTGGCCACTCCCAAAGTTTTTTCCCAGTGCTTTTATTTTAATTACATTTTTTTCAGCCTAATGGTGGCTTCCTTCACTTTCACAGATATCTCTTCGGACCTCATAAGTTCAAGTAAAGATCAACCAAATGCAATTGGAACACTCAAACACCTCCAGGCCTTTTATCTGAGTAATCATGGAACAATAATGGAACAGGCCACACCTGGCCATTTGTTCCATTATTTATGAACCTCCAAAATGTGTGTGTGTGTGTGTGTATGGAAATAGCTGTAATTACTAAAAGGTTAATGCCAGACTTTTGTCAAACCCCGTGAATTAAAGCTGAAAGTCTTGACTTTGATCACATCTTGATACCCCTGTCTCAACTATGCCGTTTGACTTATGTTGAGACGCTGTGTTATACCCCTATCTCACCCACGTGGGGTCAGCGTGGTTTCGGGCGGCAGCCGTAAGTACGGTTCATCGTGATTCACCGCGAGTTTTGGCGTAGTGACTACATTTTCCAAACATGTTTAATTTTTTCTCGCGGAATCTTGAGGACCCTGCGGAGCGTCAGGCAGGAGGAGTATTAGGCACTGCGAGTGACTGCCTGACATTCCGCAAGGTTCTGCAGGGTCTAAAAGCTTCCGCGAGGACTGCCAAAAAATTAAACGTTTAATTTTTTATGTGGAAAGAATGAAATGTAGTCACTACGTCAAAACCTGCGGTGAATCACGTTGAACAGTACTTACGGCCGCCAAGCAAAACTGCGTTGACCCCGCGTAGGTGAGATAGGGGTATAAGTGTTTAATTCAATGTGGCACAAAATGCAAAACAAACAAAAAAAAACATAGCATTGTTTCAATATTTATGAAACTGTCTGTATATTGTTAAAATTTTTGGACAATGAAAGAAGAACAAAGAAATTAACATGTTCTGTCAACAAAATAGTACAAACAGTACAAAAAAAGTGTAAATTTCTTTCAATTAATTTCTAAAATACAGTAATGTGAAAGTTTGTGATCTTAAAATCGATATATGCAGTACAGAAAAAAATGCAGCCTTTTTAATGTTAATTTTAAATAATAATAATTTTAATGTTAAATAATTTTTTTTTTTTTTTTTTTTTTTTTTTTTTGAGAAATGCATCTATTATTTTTCAAACTTTCAGTATGATGCGAGAAATGTTTCAATGTCACTGAGATAAACTGTAATTTGGATGTAATCACATATGTATGTCATGTTATAGCAATATGGCAAACTATTTACAATTAATGTCTAATAAACATCCAGGAATTAGACTTACCAGGGTCATTGAATGGCACCAAGATGTATTCTAATGGTTTAATTGCAGAGCTTGTTTTGCTATCAATGATAGCAGAAGTCACTTTTCTGAGGCTTGCAACATTGTCAGACATGCTGCTAGTGGTGTCAATAACAAAACACAGCACTGCTGTCTGCCCAAGTCCCAAGAGTCTGGAAAAAAAAAAAAACATAGACGATACTCTTTTAGTCAAACCCTATCATTTTCTAGCTGGGCTTCTGACTGGCTCTAGTTAAGGGTCTCGTCTAAGGACCCAACAGTGGTGACCCAGAGTTGGCAGGGCTTAAACCCCCGTTTCTCTAATCAGCAACCCAGAGCCACAACCGCCTGAGCCACCACTGTCCCACAAGGTCCTGTTTGTCAATGCCAAGTGGAAAACATCATTTTCCATGATTAAGTAAGCAAATACCTATCAGTGTGTATGTGTGCTATAATGTATATCATTACTACATTCTATTCTATAGTAAGAGACATCCTTTTGTACCTAAGAAACTCAGAATCTCCAATTTCTTTTCGAATGTAGTTGAGGAGATCTATGGTAGCATTAGTGGCTACTGATGCTGCTATTTCATGTAGATAACCGTGACTGGAGCTTGTATTGTCCTTATTTATGCCTCCTTGCCCCCAGCTTGATACATCATCATCTCCTCCATGACTGCACTTTCCTTTAAGTAAAATAAAGATGTAAAAAAATATTTGTTTGTCAAAGTGGACAAGATTAGTATATAAATAATAATAGTATTTATATATTTACGTGACTTATCTGTTTAATATTTTAAAGGCTTTACCCTTTGGTTTGGTCTCGCCATAGTATCCTGATGTTATTTCTTGCTGTGTAATGACCACCTCCAAGATGTTTCCTTGGCAAATGTCAAAAGAACAACTACTGCATGTATCTGAATCTGAAAAACACAGAAAAGAAACTTTTTGTAGGAAATCAAATCTCTCTCAGCTTTGCTTTCATTTCAACATCATCTAGTATATTTCTCAAGAACAGTTTAGATCTTTTTTTCAGATAACAGGCCAGTATACTCACTGATGTGATGTGGGGAACATTTTAGATGTATCCAGGTGAGACAAGATCTCTAATCTATGTTCTTTTTTTTTTTAATACATAGTGTTGAATTTTTTTTTTTTTTTTATGTTCACTGCTTTAACAGTCAATGTCATGTAACCAGGTAAACTTTAAGAGGGTTTGTTTTTTACACAAATGTCTTAGGCATATGCTTGTTATTTAACTGACACATGCTGCTTCACACACATACACATACAGCCATACACTCACTGTATCTTACACTTACCTTTACCGACTCTCTCTCTCTCTCTCTCTCTCTCTCTCTCTCTCTCTCTCTCACACACATGCACACGCACGCACACGCGCACACACACACACACACATTGTGCATATTCTTATTAATTTATAAAAATCCGTACCCAAACGCATATCCGGTTGCTTACTGTGCATTGCACATACAAACTATAAAAATAAAAGAAAGGTTTTGTCTGTACATTGATCAGAACTTGCTCTTTCAATATCATTTAATTTTATACCTGAAACCAGTCTCAGAAATTTTGTGTCCGTATGTTTGTGTATCTGTCCAGCCAGATTGCATCAGAGTTTAACCAAATTTGTCAATACTTAGTTACTTGCCTGAAGTTAAACCTGTGCCATAAATGAAATCAAAATGTTTAGTTGAAGTGAAGTTATGAGAATGTTTGTGCCAGTTGTAAATGTAAAGCTGATCAAATTAACTATTTCTACAAACTCCTTTCCCACCAATAACCGGTACGTCAGCTAGTAATAAATAAAACTCAATGACAGATGTTAAGTTTTCTGTTCATACACCAGTTTTATAATATAACAAAGTACAAGTACTTGTACAAGTACCTTTGTTAAGTTAGTCGAATATAATTTTCATGTATCTGTCCCCAACTTCATTGTTTATATTTCTGTCAATTTTCACTTTAGTCATTTAAATTTCCTAAATAAAATTTATCGGAGAAGAAATTTATCAGACTGCAAGGAAGCTTGTTTGGTGAATCAATTCACAGATTTATGTACCAGTTGCTGTCTTTTGCCTTTAATTTGCCAACTGAACTGCCAACAGATGACAACCTTGACTAAAATGTATTGATGGGATGAAAGATTCTTCCTAACACATGAGGTGCTTCTTATGCCTACCAAAAGTCACTAAAATATGGCCATTCCAAAACCCCCAATCAGACCTGAAAAAGCACATGGGGGTAAGTTAAATTAATTGACTGAATCCACAATATTATTTAGTGAAATCAAAGCTTTTAGAGTTAGTTAGTTATCTTAACTAAGGTATTTGGCCAAACCTGTTAATTATTGAATTCAGATGTTTCAATCAAGCCCCTTATGCTCAGTGGAGGACAATCTTAATGCTTCAGCATACCAAGACATCTTGGACAATGTTACACTCCCAACTTTGTGGCAACAGTTTGGGGAGGACCCTTTTCTATTCCAACATGACTGTGTCCCAGTGCACACAGAAAGGACTATTAAGACATGGTCTGATGAGTTCGGTCTGGTCAGGACACAGAGCCCTGACCAAAACCCTATCGAGTACCTTTGGGATGAACTGGAATGGAGATTGTGAACCAGGCCTTCTCATCCAACATCAGTGCCTGACCTCATAAATGCTCTACAAATGAATGGGCATGAATTCCCACAGAAACACTCCAACATCTTATGGAGCATATTCCAAGAAGAAAGGAAACTTTTGTAGGTGCAAACAGGGGAAAACTCCATAGCAACGTGTATGTACAGTAAATGGATACAATGTCATTACAGGTTTGGCCAAATACATTTGTCCATATAGTGTATCATAAGTCTGCTCATATACCTGGCTAACGTGATGGCCAGGCTAAAATATGATAGCTAATGTCACTGATTAGTCTGCAATACAGAGTGACCTGCTTCCTTCATGGCTTCATGACTGTGACTTTTGAATTCACACCTCACAGCAAAAACCTAATGGTTCACACATAGCTCAATCAACTTCATACAGGTATGCCAGTCTCTTACATGAATGTGAGAAAAATGAGGAACCAAGACTAGCAAAATGTATTATTCATAGTGTTAAAACCAAATTTATTTTATGAGCATGACAGTGGATGAAGAGCTCATTGGGTCAGTGGGATTTCATTAAAGTCTGCTCAACACTATGCTGTCCGTTCATGCAGCCTGTTCCGTCATATGTCTGACAAAAAGGTTTATCTGTAGGGTTGTACAGTAGTTCCCAAAGTCTGCCATCACAACTGATGTTAAAGTTTTTGCCTTTCTATCATTAAAAAATAGTAGAGAAACTGTTTACAAACACTGCGTTTTCCTTTTCAGTTAAAATATCTGGCACAGTTGGAAATGCCAAATGCAAATGCCAAATGCTCTAATGTAAATGTAAATGTGTGTCATCTGATGTGTCATCCATTTCTACCGAAACGAAAGGGAATTCATTTGTATTTTTTTTTTTATCAGTCTCATTCTGCACATTCTGTTTGGTATTTGACATACCTCTGAAGATCCCAGTTGCTCTGAAAGGGTCAAACTCCACAATTGTTGTACCATCTCCAAAAAAATCCCCCAGTTTGAGCTCCCAGCAGCCTCATTGTGCCCCCTCAATGATTGTTTTTGCCAAAATGCCTAAATGTTACAAGGTACAAAGCTGCAACAAGGAGCCTCACCAAAATACCACAGTTCCTTTTCACCTGTTCATTGAGCTTCTTTGTGCTAATGCTTCCTGAGTAATCCAGAAACTTGTCAATCCTGACATGTCTGGAAAGGTTCAATTTCACACCACAATCCATATGACTTTTTGATTTCCAGGGTCTCTCAGTTGCCTGTTACATGTCATCAGGGTCATTAAATCCAGTGGTGGCCCAAGAATTGCTCAGTAAGCATGGATCCTTGTCAAAGACACAGACAGCAAAATACAAGCTGAAGTTTAGCATTATTAGTCAGCCACTCATTCGATGTCATGGTATGAATCTTCCCTTTTCCTTCTCTCCATGTGCAGCTCTAGTTTCACCATTATCATGTTGTCAGATTAAATTTTAATTTTGTCCATTGTTTGAATAATAATGTAGATCTTTTCTAAATCGCCACCCTTACTAATTGCACTTGTTAATGTTCCTAAAGTGAAATTACAATAACATGCTATTATGATTTCAGTGATGTGAAGCCAAATGTCATCTGGGTTTCTTTGGCATACTACTGACAAATCACAAGTTGACAATGGTATAACGATAGCCTCATCTAATTGGTTAATTGTTAAATGCTGTGTTTGACCAGACACATATTTAGGTTAAAATATTCAGGTTAAAATAGAAAAGAGATGGCAGTCAGCAACAGAAAAACACATTACCAGAATAAAATTGTCACTTATTCTCTGTAGCACTCATCCTGTACATGGTCGCAAGAACCTGTTTAGCCTCTCCCAGTGGACTTGGGGCAGTAGGTGGTATACACCCCAAAATTACAACTACAGACTGAAAAATGGGAAAGTTCCCTTGGCCTCTGAGAGAAAACACCACCAAGTATACTCTACATTAATACAGATTTTCCTTAGCCATAAACACACAGAAGAGAATTACCAATACAGAATGTCATACTCGTGTCTGCAAAACTGGTCTGTATAGTCATTTGGTAGTATCATGCTTAATTAAATCATTAAACAACCCTGTAAAATTTGATATGGCCTTGAAACAGGGTGTGAGAGTCTTTACTAAAGAGTAATGACTCTGTACTGGTGGGTCATATTGCACCAACACCTTACTTTGACGATCATGAATGACCTGATTAGATCTGTATGTGCTAGCCTAACCCTAAGTCCAGCCCAAGCTGGTCAAAGTTCAAAACTTATCTGTGTTAGGTGGAAATTACTAGCCACCAAATTAGAAGATTTTTTCTTTCTTTTTTTTTCTAATTGTTCTGCTGTAATATAATTTTCATTAGATAACTTGTTCAAGATATACAGTAGCACTAGAAGCAGTTATGCAAAAACTGTATTTCAACCAGCTTTACCAGTTGCTGCGTATTGGCAGCTGCTACAGAACATTTTTATGATAATTTTAAATGGATGGTTAACATAACACACAGTGTAGATTATAACATACAGTATGATAATTACTTCTTTTGCGCAATAGATATAGTAGGTAAAAAAGTCATAAATACTTGTATGTTTCCAATTGGTAAGGTGGATCTGAAGAACTAGAACAGGAAAGTCGAGTATACAGAGAAAACACGCAGATACCCACACCTTGTTCATTTACCTGCCATGTTGCTAATTAGACTGTCAGGTTGAATCAGACTGGAGTAAGGTGTTGTATGTCCCAGTTCAATCCAGTTGCTATGACTGTAAAAATCCTTAGAGAGAGACACAAATCAGATTCTGTTTAATACATAACAACTCAATTAAATTCAATTGCTGTAAGTACCTTACTGCCATTCAAGTCAAACAAGGACTTTAGATAGTGCAGAATGATAAATAGTTATGAAAGTAAACAACCTATATAATCTCCTGCTACACTAATGCATGTATCCCATTCTTTCACTTGTGCTTGGATACCATAAATGTAGAATGTTTTCCCAGTCGCCTTAGCCATGTTCGGACTGCCTGCTTCATGTCTGAAACTCTGAGCTCCCAGGAAATTTCTACCATGATGGTATCTGAGCACTAATGAAATGCTGAGATAAGTGTCTTTACTGTAGCAGGGGAATATATAAAGGTAGAAATGAAGGGAGTTTTTACTCTTATAACTGTGTTGTATGATTCTACACAATAAAATGTCCCGGTTTGACTTGAACGGCCCTTGTATTTGTATAGTGGTTTAATTAATTGTCACAAAGGGTGAAATTTTGAGAACATTTGAGAGAAGCCAGATTCCCAAGGGAACCCAACCTAATCTGTATTTTCTTTTATAACTGTATAGTATACAGTGCTGAGACTAAGAATTAAATATTAATTTGAGACTAAGAATCTTTTCTGAATTTATTATAGTTTTAACCATTGTTAAACATTAAACAAAGACACCTCCTTACAGTAAATACGACAGCAATTCAGTGTAACGTCTTTAAGTACTTAAGTACTAAATTGCAGTCTTAGTTACTAACAGTTTTACTACAATATGGTGCCATACCTGTAAAGTGTGGAAGACTTTACCAAGTGCCGCTCTGGCAGCTTCATAGTTCTCCTGTGAGACATACGTTATAACAGTAGAAATTCCTTTTAGAATAAGATCCTGTCCGGACAAGAATTCCTCGTTGTTAAAATGATAACTTGCAGTAAAGGGATGTTGAACATCGACCAAGGCATTGTATGTGTTCATCTCATTAATGCTTCTTTGAAAATCTTTGGCTGCGTTAGATGAGTAACAAGCTTCTGCTACTGATTCCACTGTCAGTGGGGTTGCCTACATTTAAAAAAAAAAAAAGAAAAAGAAAAAAGGCAAATATGGTTTACTATAACATTTCCAAAATTAGAAATAACCTTATATTTCAAAATATATGCCAGTTTTATTTACCGCGACTTTTCCCATTGATTTGCAGACATCAGATGTTGTCTGTAAAATTGCATTAAGAGTTATGTTCTGATGTGTCTGGGCATTTGGCAACAAAGCCATAAAAGCCAGAGTGTGACTAATGAGGAATATTGTCAAATGTAGACAGATGAGGAACTTGATCGGCCGATTAGTGGTTATCATTGTCAAAACTGTAAAGAAAATAAAAGAGAAATATGTAATTTAAACATTCTCCAGTACACACATAATATGTTTGTGCTTTCTATATATTTCTGTTACTTAATTTTTTACCATAATAAAACATTAAACTGCTTTTTCCCTTCGTGAAATTAATCAATTATCATATTTAATTTTATTAAAGACATACCTTAAAGCTCTGTTCCTCAGATGACTGCAGTGTGTGTGTGCTTTGTAGTTGTCAAACCGTCATGTGCTTGTGGTTTAGGCGGTGCAGTAATTATGAGTAAGAAAGGTTTGAATGCCACTCCCACAAGGAAACATGAAAGCATCGCAGTGTGATGAAATCTGTTCGTTTAACAAACAAATTATTTGAACATATTATATATACAGACTTTACTTTGTAATATATACAGTCGTCTTTCAAAGGCTTCAGCACTTGCTCTGTTCCACACCAGATGCTTGGGTCTCTTCATTAAGATGTACGTACATGAGGGGATTCGTGATGGAACTCAAGGAGTAAAGTGATATTGTTATCAGTTTGGCAAACCAGCACTGTGAGCACGTCAAGATTAGGATGTTGATGAAAGGCACCTTTACATGCAGGCTCATTTCTCCCACCTCATTCACCATACTGTACCATACCACTATAGCCCAACTGAGAGCTTTAGTCAGCAGGCAGAGGATGTCCTTTTACAGACATCTTGTCTGTAAAAGGAAGCCTTTGCATTGAGATTTTGTGTACTAAAATTGGTTGGAAATGAAAAATTAATACATATACTGTATAAGTAAATAAAATAAGTGAACTGGTATTCATAGCTACAGTAGGGCTCTGTGTGAGATAAAGATGGAGGAGATAGCATGAGGTGAGTATGTTTAGATTGGCATCCAGCTTGACCAAACACATTTCATGTTATTTTACCAACTGCCCTTGGGTGAATTCATCTGTCATGTCAGGGAGCCTAAGATGGATGCAAGTGAAGGTTAGCTTTTAATCAAACTGAAATAGGAAAACAGTTACAAATTATGAGACAATGTTGTCAGCAGGAACAGGCAATGCAAAAACAAGTCAGGTAAACGTACACAGAGTGTCATTTCACAAAAAAGGGAGTGTGTACAACATATGATCAAGAACACATTAAAGTGCATTGTTAGAATTCTGGTGAGTGTGAACATGCCAGTGGAGTGAGGTTTGTGGCGGAATGTTTAAAGGCTCCACGGTGTTCTGGGAGGTGAAGTTTTAGGTGGACTGTTGCAGCATTTTCATATTTATTAACAGTATCATTTATTTTACGGAAAAAATGCAAATAGCATTTAGATATTATTAAACATATATTTGATTATATATTTGCAAAGATCTTGTCCTGATTTAGTATTATCCTATGATGACAAGTTGTACAAGGAAACATGAAAGCATCTGTATATTTTGTTGTAATCTAGCAAACCACGTTATGACTTTCATTTCCAAAAACGGAAAATATGTCTTTAGTGATGGAACAGGAAAAACTGGTAAACACACCATGAAAGAAGTTAGCTAATGAATCATAAGGAATGAGTTGAATGCCCCTAAGGTCAGTAGAGGTAAGAAAAATAAAACTGATTATTACATGTAGATACAGTACTATGGAAACGTCTTGAGCCACCCCTTATTTCTTCATATTAGGGTGACTAGTCTCCAGGTTACCGCCTTTAAAAACAGGAGGGGGTCAGTATGGTCTTTGATCCTTATTTTCAGAGGGTTACATTTAGGGGGAGAGTCAACTTCAGTACGAGAGCATGGAGTCTAATTCCTCTATGCCAAGCTTTACTGCCAACAACTTATGATTCCTTTTGTCATAGTTCTGCTTGGCTGGTGAGAGCTTACTAGAGTAAAAGCCCACCAGATTAATGTTTTCTTTTTTTTTTTTTAAAGTCACTGTGATCTGAAACCATTCCTATTCCAGATTGTAAGCATCTACTTCCACTACAAAGAGTTTACACGGTAAATGTCTGGGTGCTTTAGGAAGACAGTTTTAGTGAATGCAGCTTTGAGTCTTTCAAAGGCTTCAGCACTTGCTCTGTTCCACACCAGATGCTTGGGTCTCTTCATTAGGATGTACTGTACATGAGGGGATTGGTGATGGAACTCAAGGAATATCTCAAGGGATATTTTATTGGCTTGGCAGGCCAGCTCTGTGAGCTGATCAAGATTAGGAAGTTGATGAAAGGCACCTTTACATGCAGGCTCATTTCTCCCACTTCCTGCACCATACCATACCACTATAGCCCAACTGAGAGCTTTAGTCAGCAGGCAGAGGAACTCTGCCTGGCTAGAAATAAAAAGTAACTAAATAAAATATATAAATTAAATAAGTACACTGATGTTCATAGCTAGGGCTCTGTGTGAAATAAAGATGGAGGAGAATAACATGAGTGGGTATGTTTAAATTGCCATCCAGCTTGATCAAACACTTTATGTTATTTTACCAACTGCCCTTGGGTGAATTCATCTGTCATGTCAGGGAGCCTAAGATGGATGCAAGTGAAGGTTA
>JAQMYI010000039.1:1949330-1966666 GCA_030014275.1 Clariallabes melas
ATAAAATATTGACATTTGCCATCTCCACATCATTGCATTCAGTTTTTATTCACAATTTGTTTAGTGTCCCAACTTTTCTGGAATCCGGTTTGTAATATTTAGAGAGCAGTGGCATAGAGGTTAGCACTGTCGCCTTGCACCTCCACGGCCCGGGTTTGTTTCCTGACTCAGCCAACCAGCCTAGAGATGAGATTCAAACCCCCAATCTTGGAAGTGCGAGGCAACAGTGCTAAATACTGAGCCAACATGCCCCCAGACACTATATACGTTCGGGTAGATTTCAGGTTTATTCAGTTCAGCTATGATTATATATGATTTTAGGTTTTACCTTCAGTAAAAGCAGCATCAGTGCCCTCTGCAAAGCCCATGGAGCCATCAGATAGCCACAGTTCTTTCTTTGACAAGAGGAACATCTGAGTGTTCAGGCTGAACTCGGCAGCCACTGGGTCACTCACCTAAGAGGAAAAGGAGCGATCACTGATAATCCAGAGTGTTTTCATTTTGGGGGCAAATAACTTTGATCAGTGTTTAAAAGACTAGCACAGACACCAAGTATGAAAACACCATAATAATTTTGACCATATTTATATCAGTCTGACCTGCTGGAAGCGGATGTCCATGTCAAATGTTAGCGGCTCTCGTGGGTGGCACACGGGTGGAATACTAAACTCTCCATTAGGAGCAGCAATGCATGGAATCAGCTTCACAGTGTAGGTGCCAGAGTAGTCTCTAACCTGCAGACACATATTCATATAAAATAATTATAGACTTTGAACCCTAAAAATCTAAAACTTGGTGGTGGAAATATATTTCAATAGGACAAAGTTGCTGCTTTGGTATTAATATAATATAAAATAGAAGTATTATTTATATGAGAAAGCATTAACTAGAATATTTATATATATTCTTTATATACATCCTTTATACATTACAGACTGGGTTTTCTGTATATATGTACACTGTACTGTATATTTAATACAGTTTAATCACTTAACAAGCTTGTTTTTAGTTAAGTACTTACAGCAAAGTCAGAGACAAAACTCCACTGCTGCATTGGCTGGTTGTATGTAGGCTCAGTTCGGACCAGAGACAGAGTAAATGTAAGGCCAGCGTGATCAGCACACATCACCATGGATGACAGGCTGCTTCCTGTAGACCAAATAAATTATCATTTATTTAAATAAACTTGACGAAGTGATTCAGTTGTGTGACTGTGCCTACTGTATGTATAGGTGAAAGGAAGGAAGATTTTACCTGGGTGAGACATGACAAACTGTCCCCTGAATCGAGACTCTGTCTTAAAATTGACAACCAGGCGACCCTCCTCATTGATTCTCATACTGGTAGGATACATGGCACCTGTGGAGATTTAAGTACACAACTATAAATTCAGTGGCATCAAGGATAGATAAATAAATAAATAAATAAATAAATAGAAATAAAAATGTGAATTATACTTATTTACATAATTTCATTCCGCATGTATTGACATTTAAATTAAACTATGCATGAAATATTTACATTGGGATTATATGTAACTATACGAAGTATGCTATCTATCTATCTATCTATCTATCTATCTCTATATATATAGTACTGTACTATATACAGCATATACTGTACTTCAGATATCAGATTTTGTAGGCAAACTGTGGTGGTCTATAAGTCTATGTCTTTTAAGATTAGCCTTTAAGATGCTATTTGTTTATCCATGATGGAATACCAGTGACTTTAGTGTAGCTTAAAGTGTAGAATTACGTTGTGACCATGAAATTGATTTCAATCTCACTTTATAGCAATAATATATTAATTCTTGCTCCAGCCTTATTTAAAATAACTACTGTACCATATCACTTCAGTGGATGTATGCATCAGATCAGGATATGGTGATATTCTCACTGCTGATGTCTATACCATTAACAATACTTGAGACCACCAGTAGATGGCTGTACACTACCTTGTAGTTCAGCTTCTGGTGGACTACCGATGCCATCCTGCCACAAAATTGCAGTATCGTACACAAAGGTGAGACGCAGTTCTGACTGCAGGTCGAAATGCTGCCAGCCACCGACTGCTACAGGAGAATGGAACACATAGGATACGAAGAGAGGCACGCGCAAGGTGACGTACGACTGGACCAGGTTCAGGACCTACACACATAAACACAAATTCATATTAGACACATGGTCATAGAGTATGTTAGGCATGAATAAAATGTAAGCAAAGCAGATACTGTTATTTATAACATACACTAATAACTCAGTGATATTCTGTTCTTTGCATAGCCTTGCTTGTTAGGAAGCGGAGGTCAGGTCAGCTTGGCCCTTGCTCAAGAGCCCAACAGTGGCAGCTTGGTGATGCTCAGGCCTAAACCCTCAACCTTCTAATCAGTAACCTTGACACTTAAATGTTGAGCAGAAATCTATGTGTATGCATAAATGTACAGTATGTCATGAAAAAGACAGAGTATATACTGTACAGTGTATGTATGAATGTGTGCATCATGGAAAAAGACAGACAGATGTTGGTTTTCTGGTATTACTGACAGTAGTTGTATGAAATAAACATGAGCAAGCGAGCATTTTGTTCATTTTTGCAAACATGATTTTCAAAATGATTAAATAAAGGAGATTAAATTTAGCCACAAAAGAATAACTTACTGTATATGATATAGTCATTTTTCCACAATTTACAACATTTCAGGGGAAAGTAAGTAAAAGATAAACAATCAAAAAAATTTTTTTTGTGTTTTTTATTACTTTGGGCAAAAATCCGATGAAAATACTTGGTGGGTTCTCTCCTTTTGTTTTTAAATTGTAGATCCACATGCCCAGGCACATCGGATAAAGAATACTTCCCACTCCTGGAGAAGTCACCATTGTTTCTCTGGCAGTTTCTTATGGGGTCGGGTTGCCAGCTCAACAGCTGATTATATCTGAGCAGGTGAGGGTTAAGGGCCTTCCTCAAGAGCCCTACAGTTGCAGTCTGGTGACTCTGGAGCCGGGACACTTTGATCAGCAGTCAAGTCAAGTCAAGTCAAGTCAAGTCAAGAGACCAGTTAAATATATCTAGTTAAGTTTTTTTTTCTTCTTGGAGGCTTACACACCCAGGCTTCAGATGCTTTAGAAAAGATGTGGTATGCTTTACATTCTTTATAATCCCCAATTCCCCTCTACACCGTCGTCATTACTTTAAATGAAAAGAGTACAGATATTTTGAGAAGATATTCTCCCAGAGCTCAGTTATTTCAGCTAGTATGTAGCACAGTAACAATCATATGACCAGAATCGAACAATATTCTTTAACAAAACCCTAAAGCCAGTTTCTACAACAGCCCTGGTAACTCTCACCTGTCCATCAGTGCCGATGGATCCTCCACACTCGTTGAGTAACTCAGACATGTCGTAATAGCTGCTGAACTCCCAAAGACAGGCCTCTAGGTTCAGGTTGCGGTAAAATCGCAGAGAGTTGGCACTGCGCATGGCCACACTGTACTGGTAGGGAGCAGTCTCACCAATGATCTCTGGGTTCTTGGTGGCATCTGTGATAAAGCCATGATCTGTCTGAATCTCGTTGAAGTCAAGCAGGTTGGAGCAGCGGTGGTTCCCAGCTCGGGTACCATCCGGACTCAGAGTCAGCTCAAAGTTTGACAGAGGACGTGTGGAGATGACAGGCAGCATTCCTGAGCAGGACAGACAGTGCACAAGAGAATAAATGAGAAGAGGTTTGATATCATACTATACAGTATGTTGTGTTCAGAAGTTGCACTGTTTTATCAGAACTCACCCACTCACCCAGTTATCAAGTATTATTGAGGCGTTCAGGAATAAATGTACTTAAAGCAATGTTGCATTTTGTAGTTTCTTTTTCAGAGATTCTTGGAATAGTTTTTTGGTCATTGACAATGCTTAAGGTCAATATAGCTGTGTAAATGATGACACTCACCATCCATGTGTGGCATGGTGACAGTTAGTTTGATGAGGTTAGGGTAATCGGGGTCATCTGGTCCGGTGTAACGAATTTTTGCTGAGAACGGCTCAGCACCAACGGTTCCAGGAACGCGAGGCTGGCAAAGACCTATTGAAAATGTGTGAAATGATTACAGATTTTTATTTCATCTCAGTTGGGTCAGATGCATAATTATACTAGTTTATAGTTCCTCCAAACGAACTAAAGATAATGGGTTATTCCATTAAAAGAGTTGTAGTGTTAAAAGATGGCAAAATATAAAAGTCGAGCTGATTGATACTGTGCTCACCCTCCTCCCGGCTGATGACCACAATAGGGGAACTGAGCTCTAGCCCAGCATCTCCATTAGCGTTAAAGGCGCGGGCAGCACACTGCACACGTGAGCCTGCTTGGAAATAGATGGAGTCCAGTGTGATGGACTTGGTATTGGTGTAGAAGGTGTTGGTATCGACCTCACGCATGGGGCTGGTGACTCCATCTGGTCCAGTAGGGGCGCTAACAAGCCAACGGTACTGAGTCATGGTGTCGTTAATGTTCTCCACAGCACAGATTGAACCAGTCTTGTCAAAATCAGAGTATTTGGGGTTGCAGGCCTAAAAAATAAGAAGTGAGTGGATACATAAAAATCCATAATGAATTACATACTTCACTACTACTCAGGTTGCTAAGGTGGGGCAACACTTTATTTACTGTTTTTTTTTTTTAATAACTGTATTCAAGGGAAATTATTTATTGATTATTTTCCTGTAACAGCATGTCCAGAGGTGTTTTCTATTTCTTTCATAACACTTGTTCTTAAATAACTGAGGTATGATACTATGGTGGGTATGATTCTTAACTCTGCATGTACATTGTTGCTACCACCTCTACTTGTGAATGCAACCACCTGCATAACTGCTACATGCATAATATATACTATATGCATATGCATAATAGATGACACTGCTTTAAATACTACACACCACTCTGGTTATGTAATGCAATACTATGTAGAAATGTAGTGAATTAGAAAGTACAGATTTTTGTTTGTAGGATGTACTAAAAGTAAAATTTATATACAAACTAATAAATCTACTCAGGTAATGTATAGATATGTAGAATATATACGTCAGTACAGTAAGTTAATGTACTTAGTACATTTCCACCTCTGCAATACACAAACAATTATAACTATGTTCCTGTTACCACTTACCGTGGCATATAACAGAAAAAATAGTTTTTAGCTTTACGCATGACTTTTATAAAGCACTGACACTCCTTATGAGACTCCTATCAATGCTAAATAAACATCTTACAACCTACAATTTATATGTAACTGCCATAGTCTCTTTATAAATTGTTACAATAGAAATGCTAATTTATCAGAACAAGAATATTAAGAAACTTTAATCAATTCGCAACAAGTCAGAACTACAATCGGAACTGTTGTTATGGAAAATTAATCAAAATCTTTTGACCAATCAGATTTAAGAATTCAACAGTGCTGTGATATAAATGCACAACAAAATATTGTTGTACAAAAGGAACATGTGGTAAATGCCTAATATGCTTTGTGGAGCACATCCTGGGTAAAGATAATACAAGTTTGTGTAAAGATCTGTGTTACACTCACCGTCACACACACAACAGGGTAGCCCGTTGAAGGGTGTGGGTGCTCCTTTGCTCGAGCCGTATCATCATACATGAGCAGAGACACCACCTGGGGAACTGCTGGGAAGGTAACATCAGCTACACTGTCCATCTCCTCAATGTACACAATAGCTTTGCTCATCTAAAGGGAACAAGTGTAGAAAAAAGAAATATTGTCAAATAAAAACAGACCTTAAAAACATAGCGTACTATAAAGTAACATTAACATTTTCATAGACCTATAAACCATAAACTATATAGAAATAGAGAAAATCCTTCATGATGTCATCCATAGGTTTTTTGAAGATCATTTTTGAAGCTCAACTGCGGGAGCTCTGGTCATTGCCATTCTGGTAGGAGCTGACGCCGCCTAACTCCGCAAATGGGCAAAACGAACAGAGTCTGGCTGTTGGTTGGACAACATGACAACTTACCTCAGCTACCACAAGTTAGTGAGATTAGCTTTAGCTGAACTAAAATGCTTAGATGGATAATCTTAATTTGTCTGCTAACGTTAGTTTGCATTTGATTGAATTCCGTCATCCATACCCTGTACGTCATCCTGTGTCAACTCCTACATTTCTTGTGGTAAGTTAAACTACAAAAATTCCAGGTACCTGGTTATCTAAAGTGATGCATAGCAAACAGCTAGCAGTTTAACAGCTACAGTGCAGCTGTCAGTCAAGTCAGCAACTTCAAAATACCAATTAAGATTATTTAACAGTTCTACATATAGTTCATTCTGCAGTATGTAAAATAGCCCTTGTTCCAGCGTACTCTATTAGTTAACTTTTATATTTATATAAATCAAATGTATTAAGTACTGAAAACAGTGAGATTAAGGAGATCTGAGATGAGTGGAATTGGGATACGAACTTTCAGCACATGATTAAAACATGTAAGAACTATGATGAACCTTCAACTTCATGGAAGAGGTGTGTGTTGGAGCAATGGACAGTAGAACATACAGTATGGTTTGTTGAGTCCAGACTGACCCTACCCCAGAGCGATGGGCGAGTAAAGATAATAAGGAAAGAACATGAAGAGATCATGCATAGTGCCACTGTACAAGCGTCTGGAGGCAGTATTAATGATCTGAGGTTGCTTTATTTGGTCAGGTCTAGGTTCAACAATGTTATGTGGCAATAAAATAAAGTCAGCTGATGACCTGAATGCCCAGGTTATCACATCTATGGAGTTTTTCTTTCCAGATGGAACGTGCATATTTCACGATTCAAATATATGAGGCTTAATACAGTATGTACATGGTGTAATAAGTTGTGGTTACATCAATGAATTAGACAGTGAATCTAGACACCCCTTGCTCAAGATGAGAAACGCATTGAAATTCAGGGTCAGAATCGCACATAATTGAGACACACTCCAGTTTCAACCTCTGAATACCGATGTGCATAGGTTCTGCATAAGCATCTGATGTATCATGTCTGGATACAGCATACTATGCAGAGCACTACATTATTAACCCTTAATCCCCATATGCTGAGCCACACATTAAGCCATACTTGCTTTTTGTTGTACAGGAAATAACACACTGAATGCTTGCATATACTGTACTGTAGGTCAGCGTGCCCACTGAGACGCGTTCATATTAAAAGAGCACATGAGAAGACAGCGGCTGTCTCTACTGGAGACAGCGACCGGCCCCCGCTGACAGAGACAGCTGCCGTGTGGCTATTTTAGCAAGTGAAGCCAAAGCACATTACTCTGTGTCAGTGTGAATATTTATATATTTAATGAACCCTGACCTGTGTCTCAGCCACCATGTATTCATCAGGCTTCAAGTGGACAGTGAAGGCCTCGCGGATTTCCCTCTGTCCATCATACAGGACCTGGACCTCCACCACATGCTCCGTCTCCCCTTCTTTAAACTCCACATCTACAAACACAGGCAGCCATAAACATGATACGTATATGGCCTATGAAAACAAAATGCGCTCCAGATCAGGTGTTAAAGCCAGTTCTCGAAGAGACCAGACTTTCTAGATTTATCGCTTTAGAGTCTGTGTTTGTAATGGTATCTGCTGACCTTGAGAAAGTGGGTTGTAGTCCTCTCCTGAGGTGGCAGAGCCGTCTTTGGTGTGGACTCTGACCACCGAGACCTTTGAGGTGTCACCCAGGCGTACAATAGGGATCCTCACCACAGCGATTTCTCCGGGAACCTGAGGCTCCTGGATGCTGTATTTAACCTCAGAGAATCTTATGATAGACTCTGGAACATAGAAGCACAAAATGGTTGTGTTTGATTATGATCGTTATCGTTTGTCATATATATGGTTAGTCTTTGTATTTGTCAGACCATGGTGAACAGAAAAAAAAAACATATTATATATATATTTTAAATCATTGACGACAGAAATTTCAGCTTTTTCAATGTTACTACAGTATAATTGTGCTATCACTTGTCTATACCTATTGTTCATTTTTTGTTGTTTTTTTCTCAAAGTGTACAAAAGTGTACACACTCAGGTTTATTTTAAACAATGCGATCTTCTATTTTAATGAGCACCAACAATCAAAGGGTAAACACTTATAACCATGAATGATTTTTTATGAAGTTCTATAATGATTTGCCTTTCCACAATGTCATTTATCCATAATTGCACTGGCTACTTTTGAGAAATAGATATCAACAATGCCTTTCCTGAGTAGTCCTAAGTCCCAGTGCTCTTAGTATGCTTCACACTATCTGTTTTCACCCTGCTTTGTGGCTATATCTACTGTTGATGGAGTGGTAGTGAACTCACTGTCTTTCTTGTCAGTGATGGTGATCAGAGTTTCCTTCTGCTCGCCCAGTGCAGCTCCATATTTTGACTTGCTTTTGGGCGTTCCCAGAACTAGCCTCAACTCTTCATCATCCTCATGAATGGAATCGTCCAACAAAGTCACCACGCATGGCTTCTCATTCTCACCTACAAATGGACACACATGAGCACATGTAGAAGAACAAACTGTGCGCAAGCATTTGTCTATCCATTTATTTTATCAAACAATTTATCCAGGACTGAAAGATGGTGGATCTGTAGAGTGTCCAATGAAATGTGGGAACCGGTTTACTGCAAGGAATCGTGTAGTAATAAATGAATTAATGAATGAATGTTTTCAGAGACTTGCTGACCTGGCAGGAAGGTGATGATGGACGCATCAGTGTTGGGACGCTCATTGTAATCCATCATGACCTGGGCAGATCCTTGGCGAGTGTAGCAGCGGACAGTGGATTTCTGGCTAATGTCACCACTGCGGTACACCATGGCCCTCACCTGTCCATCAGCTTCATCCACCTTATACTCTGCATCTTTAAACTGCATTCTGGGAACTGTTAAAACAAAAACCACAAAACATCTAAGCTCTTATTTAAGTCTTAGACGTACCACATATTCCATAAGCCACTTATATACTGGTACTATACTATACTGGCAAGCTAACATCCAGGCTACTGAACACAATGGGATGACTCACGGTCAGTAATGGTGTCATTAATGGTGATGACAGTCTTGCTCGGCTCTCCCAGGACAGCGTTCATGGGCATTCGCAACACCAGCTCGAATGTCTCCGGCCCTTCCAGCTCTGGACGGCCCAAGTCATCCAGGATGGTCACACGGAAAGTCTGCATTGTGACGCCAGGCGCAAAATCCAAGTTTCGACTGATGCCAACATAATCCAGACCAGCTATAGACAGTCAGAGAAAAAAAAAACAGCAGTGAGCAAGTATTTACACACACACACACACACATAGAACCATTTATATTTTTCTAAATGTGTTCCTACCTTCAGCTGATACAGGCTCAGTCTTCCGAGAGCGTACAGTCACTGTGGCTGTCTTAGAGAGGTCAGTACCAGTTCTCCATACTATCACCTCCACGTAGCCAGCACTCTCATCCACTGTGTACTCTGTCTCTCCAAAATACAAAGCTGGTTCTGTAGGGCACACAGAGGTCCAAATGACTGATATGCTGTACAGAGACAGTTATTGTACTTTGTACCTATATTTTTATATGAATTAAAGGAATTTGCATTTATATCTGAGAATGATTCGAAAAAAAAAAAAACTAAGAGAGTCCTAAAAATGTATACACACTTCACATGATAACATCAACGATGGTGCGACTACTGATATCTTTAGAGGAAACATAATACTACACATTGCCGCCATAATTCAGTTAGAGTTTTAAAAAAGGGGCATGAATAGCAACTGTTGAATTGTGTACACTTTTTCCATTATTATTCTACTTACGTGTGTTGCATCTTTAAAATTCATAGAACATGATTCTTGGTTAACTTTCTTAAATATCTAATGAAATCCAGACTAATCCATATGCAATCCATAGGACAACATCTTACGCCTAAACACTTCCTGTTGATCTCGCTTGCATTTTATGCATCAAAGTTAATTAAATAAATATGATCCTGTTTTCACAAGGACATTTTAGCAATTTAAGTGTGATGAGGGCCGAGTTTTGTTTCATTGAAGCATAGATAAGATAAAGCATGAACTATGGGTCAACACATAACCCTAGCTTTAGGAACTAAGTCATGCAAACTGTTAAAATGTGTGAAATACAGTACCATGGAGTAATCCCCCCCCCCCCCTTTTTTCCCTTTTAAATGCATTTATGTGTGGAATTGTTCACTCAAATATAATATTTACTCATTTCCAATTATATCATCACATCAGTATAATTTTTACCAATGGGATCACTTTTCCTCTTTTTTTTGGCTTTTTTTAATATATGAAAAGATGAAAGGATGGTGAATGAACGCATGTTTATTACTGCTTTAATGTAAGTGAGAACAAGACGTTCTTAGAAAAGCAAGTCTCAAATAGAGAACCTGCAACTCCATCAGTTAAAAGGATGTCAGGATTCTTAGAGGGAGCAAGAGAGGGGGAGAGAAAGAGAGAGACTCTGTGTCATCACCATCTAACAGCAAAGGAAGAAGCTTCCCCCTACTTACTTCCTGCCAAAGACGACAGGCAAGACAGGTCTGGTATTCCAGCTAATGCATGTTTGTTAGAGCAGAGAAATGAGAGGAATTTTCCAGGTAAAAAAAAAAGGGGGAGGGAGAGGAAGTGAGTGTTGGATACATAAATGAAAGAAAGTGACCTTTACTCTACAGAAGGCAGTCCAGAAAAAAACATTTTAACTAAAAGACCCCGATTTTGGGCTCAAATCCAAACCACAGACCTCTTGAATTGTGCTTCCCACATTCTCATTGGACCCCTACCACACACATATACAACCACAATAGCAAGATCTGTTAGACCTACCAAGATGTTTTGGCCAGAGTTGTGGCTTACATTGTGTGGATGACTCCTCCTTAGTCACAACAAAGAACGGAATTCTGAGAGTGTGCATAGATTATTTATGTATAGACTGGAAAGATACCCTAAGATGATGTATAATATACCACCAGTGTAGGTACACACACCTCACTTTGTGTTAGTGATCATGAGAAAGTAATTTTCTAATTGAATTTTAGAATCTTAGGGATTGGTTTTATTTTATTAATAACTTTAATTTTGTAATAACTTCCATGATTTTGGAAGACAGCACATATGTTATTTGTTACATAAAATCAGTTAATAATGGTTAGATTTATACATTGATGATTTGAGTTGTGCATATTCTTCTGATTTCTTGTTCAAAAAGCTCCATTTTATATAACCAGTGTGAGTTTGTCCATAAGGAGAGGCTTGATAAAAATGTTGAAATCCTATTTTTGGAATATTTAAATGAGGATTACATGACACATTAAGAATGAAAAAACCCTCAGCCTCATTCTGTCACCAGGATTTCAGGATTACCCCCAAAATAAGTGCATCGGCATTTTAAAGGGGGGGGGGGGGGGGATTGGGCGGGGTGCATGTTTTTTTTAAATGACAAGTGGAGTATCCAGCTTGAATAGAGTTTATGAAAGTAATTTAAAACAATGTTTAGGGTTAAAACTTTCTCAATTCTGTGGAAGGGTCAGGAAGATAAAATATTTATCAACTGCTACATTTCACCTACAGCACTCTAAACTAACCTGTGTGACTTGGTACTACATGTATGCCAATATGCATTACGCATAAACAAAGTACAGACATGCATTTAGCGAATGCTTAGAGGCTTAGTTGAGTCCAAATATTCTTCTTTCAGAAACTAGTGCATGAATGTGGCAGATATTTATCAGACTTTATGATTTTGACAATAACTTTTTTCCCATTAGCTATTAGATGCTTCACAGGTGTTGGTTAGACTGTCCAAGGCTGAGACTAAAATATAAGAATAATAAATACCTCTTTGTATCCCCTATACATGTATGGACATGCTTGGACTGATCTGTCCCTGCAGAGGTCTCACCCTTAAATTCTGTTCTTTCCGTACTTTGCCGATGTTTTGGGTTCTCAGGTTACGAGGCCTTTAAGGATGAATGCGGTATGGTGACAAATGAAAAACCGGCATGCATTGAGAATCATTGTTTTCAACCATGGAGGAACAAATGTAGGAAATAGAGAAGAAATGAGGTGGAAAGAATGGGCAAGTGCTCAAACCTGGAACTACACACAGGAAATAGGCAAAGGCTCTTGAATGTGAACAAAAATGAGGTCATAGGTGATATTGCTACAGTATAGTATACTGCCTTTCCTTCCATTTTCTCTTTTAAATTGGTCTCATATTCCCTAATTTACTATGAATATATATTTTAAGATGAATAACATGAATATATTTAATAAAGCATAAGAGTCTGAAAGCTCTGTCTTTTTTAAATGTATGTTAATTTCCAGTTACAAGGAACTTTATTCCCCCAAACTGTATGTATTACCAAATTCAGATTATCCACACAGATATGCTTTCCTTGTGGTTTTGAGGCATATACTGTAGACTGACCAAACCTTATCTCTTTCTCATTGGCTTTCCCTTTGATTCCAACCTGGCACAAGCTCACTCGTTCTTTACATGTGTGTATACGAGACTTCACTAGCCAATGCAGTTGTTCAGTTACTCTTTAGGTAGGTAGAACAGAACCCGCTAAAAAAGAACACTCATACTGTTATCAGATATGGCTGTAGGTTTGGGCTAGCTTTCACTGTAAAATGCCAACCTGAACTGACTCAATCTGATGTCTGCCTTTCATCTTCTAAACTCCACATTGTGAAGTGATTGGGTGAGTGGAAGACAGCCAATGTGAACTCAAAGGTCATGTCAAGAGATACATCCTACTGTACTGTTTTCTTTCTGTAGCTCAGATAAAACGTTTTATGTCATAGTTAAATGTTTGAATGATCAGTTTATTCAGAAAATGTAGTTTAGTTATGTTATGACAACAGTTCTGTATTAATTCTGTATTAATATAAGACAAATCACAGGTTTATACTTTTTTATAGAAACAATATATAGATTGTTTGTAGCTGTGATAACTTACGTGATAACAGAAACTTACTTGTTTTGTGACTGTTCCATTAAGTTGCATGCAATAATAAATGGCTAATAATGCAATGGGTCATTATTTAGTTAATAAAAACTAATAATTTGTGAAATTGATGTTGTGAAAAAAAGTGAAAAATCTATTCTTTCTTAAGAAGATTCCAAGTTTTCTATTTCTTTCATATTAAGTCCAATATGAATAACCAGGCCGCTCTTTTTGTATCACATGCTAGTAAATAAATAACATAAGGCACCATTTGTCCTCTAACATCCTTACAACTAGTGAACTAACAATGGTTACTATGGTTACTTCTGTAGATTACCTTCTATGTACCATCACTCACCGTCATTGTTATCTGCCAGGATGACCACCTTGGCACTGGGGAAGCTGGCTCCCACCTGACCTCCCATTGGCATGCTCAAGGACACATTAAAGCTCTCCTCTTCTTCATACAGTGAGTCATCAATAATGATAATACGGCACAGCTTCTCCCGTTCATCCTTGTCAAAGCGCAGTACGCTGCTGTGGTCCTCGGGCCGAGTGATGTAGTCAGAGTAGGAAAGCACCGTGCTTGGGATTGTACCTGTGGCACTGCCTGAATTAAACACAATGTTAAAGAAAATATGGAATTAAACACTAAACCATCAACCGGGTACAGTGCAGACATAATTCATGCAAGTCCAGTACATTTTAATACTTTTCCATCATATGGACAGTGAGTAGGTAACGTGCAAGCTCACACCTTGCTGTGTGTAACAAATGACCATAAGCTCCTGGCTAACATCTCCGGATCTGCGTACAGGAACCAGAAGCTCCCCAATGTCCTCCTCTATGAGGTATTCAGCTTGAGGGATGAATACTGTGGACTCTACCAAAGACATATAAATAGAAATAGAAATATAGATCTTGATATAGTTTAATTATTGCACTCAACACTTTTCAGAAATTTTGGAACATGCACTATATACACTATATGCATTAATGCCAGTTGAGTATCACTCTTTTGAAAAAACATTTCCTACCATCACCAGGGTCCACAATCTCCACAGTGGCTTTATCCGGGTACTCTAGTACTGCCATAACTGGTTCAGAAAGTTGGATCTCAAACATTTCTGAGGTCTCAAACTCCTGGTCTGTAAAGATTTTGACTCTCCAAGTAGCTGTAGTCTGGCCTGGATTAAATTGGACCTGTTTCTGGGCTTTTCCACGAAAGTCCTTGTCCTTTTCAGCAGTGCCATCCTTAGTGGCAATGCCTGAGAGAAAACAAATAGAGCACATTTAATGATAAACATTAAGATAAATTATTTTAAGAAATAGTTCCATGTTAACTCCAGTGGTAGCTCCAGCTTTTGTCTTGGTCGTAATGACAGTGCAAAAGCATTATTCACTCCAATCAACACACTCATACAGTATATTCATTAAACAATTATGTCAAAAACACTGCATCTAATTTTAGTAAATACTTACTGACAAATGATGTCTCTCCTAAATATCCTCTCCGCTTGAGTGTGACCTCCAGGAACTTAGCATCCTCATCCACCAAGTAGTACTCCTTCTCCAGGGAGATCCAGGCCCAGTTCAAGCGGAATGGCTGTGCCTTCAGTTTGTTGCCTCCTGTTTAAGCAAAATTAAGTTATAAAAAATTGAGGCCATACGTTTTAGCTGTCAGACTATTTGTTATTTATTTATTCAGTCATCTTCAGTAACTCTTATCTTGGTCAAGTTTGCAGCGTTTCAAGAGTCTATCCCAGGAACACAGGATGTGCATGACATCCCAGGTGTCTATCATGCACCTAAACCATGCACTAAGCACCATGCCTACACACTTTCAAATCTTAGGGAAGCCAATCCACTTCCTGGCATGTACATGGTAGGAACAATCAGGAGGACCCAGAAGAAAATCTGGTAGACATGTGAATCTCCAGACAGATGCTAACCCCAGAACATTCTTCTCATTCTTCTGTGTCACGCTGGAACTCATTTCTACTTCTTGTAAGATCAAATCTCAGCTGCTTCAAATACAGTGGAGTCCATTAAATTCTTGAAAGAAGTGCAAATCTTGAAGACTTCCCTCATGTTATGGTACAAAAGACCCAGACTGCTTTCAAACAGTTGATTCATACAGTACTGTGCCCGGGTACGATTGCTCCTCCTTTACCTCTCCCCCTCTGGCCAGCTTACAGTTTATTAAGATAGTTTTGTACCAGAGTACACTTGAATAACTCTCTGATTCAATAGGTGGAGGTATACACTCACTTGGTTTTTAACCTGCCAATAAACAAAATAAAATGTCTTCCTACTTTATCAGCTAAGACTGTGTTGTCAGAGCATAAGATTGGCACTTGGAGATCTCAGAGGTGGTGTTCACTGCACCATCGCTGCACTATGCTGCTGAATTGTCATTTATATATAGGCCTGATTTTAAGGGGTGTAACAGGTAACTCTTAGTTCTTATACTAATCACAAGGTACACGTCCAGATAGTTAGGTTAAGAGTGAAGGTCATGGGACTAAAGAGTGGAAGGAGGTTCCGTTACCACTATGAGCATTATCCATGATAATACCAACAGCTCCGTGGAACTCAAACTGACCCCCAGTCAGTTCTTTTCAACAAATAAGCAGAACATTTGAAAGCAGACTTGTCTTGTGAGCTGCTGTGATATTGCTGTGATTAGTACCTATGACACTGTCTTTGTTGATGTCTTTATGTCAGGATTATCTAAGAAGATTTGTACTGTGGAGGAATGACAAGGGACTTATTAAATAGCATCGGTTTCATAATCAGGAATAAAGAACCCACTAGGGTCCTGTTCACACTTCCTGTATGAATGACTGCTCAGTGATCCAACTTTTTCAGACCAACCATGCGAGTAAGATGATCCAGTCAGGTCAATGTGAGGCCTGCTCTAATTTCAAGGAATGCCTGAACTATTAAGCATGGGTCAGTATAATCTGCTGTACTGTCCTTCAAGTGTGAAAAGGCTGTGCTGACAAGGAAGCTGGGCGAAAAATTTATGGGTGTGTATTACCTAATGAATGGAGCATCTATATGCAGTACAGACAATCCACCTGCATTTAGTCCACCTATGCCCTTGGTGCTGGGTTTTCAGGTATGTGACTTTAAAGAAAGAAGACTTAAGCATGGATGTTGGAGAGAAAAACAAGATGGGGCCTACTCCCTGACTTGCACATCAAAGCACAGAACCACAATGGTTCGGGAGACTAAACAGTTCATAAAGGCATTTGCCATGGGTGAAAACCAGTATCTAGGAAGTAAATATTCTGCAATATGCATAAAAAAATGAAAAACAGACATCAACTTCTCGCTGCACATCAGACTAGTAAGAGTTTGAGCATCGAATGTCATCTTTATCCGTGAGCAACCTCAGGTCTCCGATAATCACATCTAAATATTGCAGATGTTTCTGCCAGCTCTGCTCTCCATTAGGCTGATATAATGCACTTTACTATCACTCCAACTGTAGTGCAAATTTAAGTTTTAACATTTGCACAAATAATTTACATAACTTATTTTTTCTTATTTTCTTTCTGTACCTAAAAGCATTGGGGAAGATTCTGAATCCACCGGATGTCACTTTGAGAACCATGTTTCTAGTCAACTCACTATTCACTAGTGTACTTTAATTTACTTTAATACAGTAGATGTATTTAAGCTGATACCAGTTCTACTGCCAACTTCATTATTGTGTTGTCTGCTATATACTCCTGAGATACCAGTGGCGCTGACCCCTTCTGCCCTCTGAATTTGCCTAATTCATCCCAATACCCTACTTCTGGTTGAAGTTTGCATCGTATGGAGACCATGGACCGCTGCTTAGGATGGCCCCTTGTGGTCTGCTTAAAGATGTGATAACTGAGGACAGTTCTACTTAATAATCATGAAGATGGCTTTGGACTGCATTGGTAAACATAGCCCCTTTATATTTTCAGGACTGAAACTACAACAAATATGATGCACTCAAGGTTCCATCAGTGAACAGTTGGTAACCTCAACAAACATAGAAACATATTTCCTATTATCGTCCTATAGTAATTTAAACCACAATGATATAATGACTACCGTATGTAAATGAATAGAGATAAGGTAGTCAGTGCTGCATGAGCATGGTCATCCAATGTTGTATTTATTTGCCCTAAAATCTAAAATCTACAATTTCACGTCACAACAGTAAAAATTAATGCTTTAATCTAAAAATCGTTGAAGCTGGATGTGTACTTCTAGCACTTCTAGCATGTGCCCTGAATGCTCTGATGGCTACTTTAACTCATGAAGGTAATTTTTATCAGTATATA
>JAQMYI010000039.1:1981942-1994567 GCA_030014275.1 Clariallabes melas
CAGTCGAGGCCAGAACCGTCTTCTAGGTAGAGAGAACCATCCCTAGACACCAGACGCATCCCAAAGAGACACACGGGATTTGTTACCTTTTGCATCACTGCAAATCAATAAAATGGGAGTGGACTCTTTTAGGATGATGTTTCCCTCATCCACAGGACACAAGGTCTCAGTTTGATGAGAATGAAAAACGTGTGCAGTGGCCTTCATAGTCACAAATCTCACCCTAACTGAACACCTATTGTAGATTTTGAAACAATGTGTATTATCATCATCCATCCATCCATCCATCTAGGAACCTCTGTAGCCCAACTAGGGACCGTGGAGGCCAATGGTGACCATTGAATTTATTTCCATTTTATGATTGTGGTAAGACCTCCAGTCAACATTCAATGCGCATATTCTACTTCCAATTTGGGAATGCCGAATAGACTAATCTGCATGACAACCCACCAAGCACGGGGAGAACATGCAAACTCCATGCACATACTGTAGACCCCGAGGCGGGAATAGAATCCGGACTCTGGAGGTGCGAGGTGACAGCGTTAACAACTAAGCCACCATGCTGCCATTATCCTCATGGCCATGTCAACATTTAACATGTTGGTCTACAAAAGATAAAGCTTATTGTTCCTTATACAGTACAATGTTATAGGTGAGGATACATCTCTTTTTTGGATTTAGTACCAATTAGTACTAATTTCATTTTATGTATGATCGATATAATAAAGTCACGTTAAGCATGCAGTACTAAAAGATATTTTGAATCATGTACAGTACCACATTATTTATCAGTCACATGGCACCAGAGCATGTTTGATGAGGTTCAGGAATCAGAGTAACACGAACAAACCTGCTATCCTTTTTAACCAAATCCCTCTCATATAATTTTATTCCTAGAAAGTCCAAATATATCCTTTGCGGTTGTTGTCACTGGGGATGAGATTTAAATATGTGCAGTGCCTAAAAATGGAAATCCTGTATTGCTGTCAGGACAGAAAAAACTTTATCCCATAACATGACACATGATCTGGAGCACCAACACAACTCCACAGCATCCAGAGCAAAGGACAACGGCTTGTCCATCAACTCTGAAAATATGCAAATTGTTTGGAAATGTAGCATGCAAAAAAACATACTCCATTCATCATTTCAGTACGATGTGACCCAGTGTGAGCTAAGTAGGATGAAATTTGGGCTAGATATTTGAGACTACACACTGTCACACTGTCTATGGAAACCTGATGGCCACATCAAGATAAAAATACACTCTTTCCATTTATGGAGCAGTGTTTCAAATGGACAAGGCAAACGAGACCAGACTAACAAATGTATATGATTGAAACATATCAAGTAGATATATATTTTTTATTTTGGTCATTGATTTTTATCAAGGTATTTCTATAATTTAGTACATTTTATTTCCACAGGAAATAAAAATATGAACTATTCAAAATTACATATTGAGTATATAAATTGTATAAACAGAGCTGGAATTTTAGAATAAAATCTTAAATTATGAAAATATGAATTATTTATTCAAAATATTTTAAATGTCATTTTCAAAAACAGCTTTTCATCATTTCAGTTCCAAGTCTTAATCATTCAGTTGTTTTGCTGATTTTTTGTTAAAACATTTCTGGACCCTTGATGCTATAAAGGTCATGACTATACATTATGCATAAGTTAATTATTGAAAAAAAAAAAAAACACTCACAGAACTGAACAATGTGGAGCATGGAGCATTATCATATGATGCCTTTGGTGAAGGGGGCAGAAATAAAGGGTACTCCATTTATTCTAGTGCATGGTTGGGACTTCTCCATTCTGTTCTTAGTAACGCTTGTGAAAGCCCCCCTGTTAGCATAGTCAGAATACCCAGAATGCTTTTAGAGTTCAGTGCATCTATTTTGCTACTTTGCTAAAATAACCTTTGGAGTACTCTTTACTTATGATCGTTCAAGCTCCTAATGTGGGCACACAGGCCTACTGAAAATCTCCTAGCCTGCAAAAGAAGAAATAATGAATGAATAAATTCATTTAAAAAACAAACAAACAAATAATAACAATAATAATAATACTACTACTAATAATAATAATAATAATTATTATAACTAGTCAATCCTACATAGTATCAATTTACTGACTAGTTTACAATGTATCAGTAATAAATATGGATTAAAAATTGCTATAACTCTGTGGAGATGCAGAGGTTCTTTCCCTTTGCTGTTGCTTTGAATATAGAACATAAAAAAAAAAGCTGCTTGTGTGACTTGACTTTGACATTGTTTACAAAACATAAACAGATGGATTTTTTTTTTGGGGTGGGGGGGCGGGGACATTACAATAATAATAATAATAATAATAATACATTTTATTTATAATGCACTTTATATTTGAAGCAAATCTCAAAGTGCTACAAGTTAATTCGACCCGAAAGCTCTGATAAAAAGATACGTTTTTTAAGACCAGATTTAAAAGCATTACAATTATAATACATTACAATGCAGAAATATTGGCAATAAAATATTTCAACTTAAATGTGTATGTTTATTTTTTTTAATTTTATGTTTATTCTTATTTGCTCTATATTTGCTATTTATATTAACTTGAGGAAAAACAGCAACACCACTGAACAGCACTGGTTGCCTTCATGAAAATATTTATTTTTTTCTACTATGTTGGGGGAAAAAATTATTATTATAAAAAAAAAAAAAAAACATGGCAGTGCATTATAAATTTGTCCCCATGCCAATAAAAGATAAAAACTTATGTTTAAGTAATGTTTAATCACATTGTTATCTATAGGCTGAGATTATTTATTTATTTATTTATTTATTCATTTATTTACTATTGGATAGACTACATATATGTTAACCATTGAACAGAAGACAGAAGACTTATCATTGCCCATTAAAATTTAAATTGGATTAAAAAAAAAGACATATGTTCTTGGTTTGTACATGAAATTAACTTTTCATCAGTCGAGTCTATATATACATACAGTATAAACTCCATATTGCTGTGTTGAAGTATGACTCAAGTGCCTCCACCTGCAGAGATAAGCTGTTTATACGTGTCACTGTCTACAACTGCTACCTCCGCTGAACCCCTTTCCCCTGCAGTTATAGCACAAGTATGCTAATATGCACATCATTTTGTCATTGCAGTCATGGTGGATGGTTATATGGTCAAATGCACATGCATGTCAAGCTTGGTGAAAGGTAAAAGTCTGACATTCAACACTTGTCACTTCCAAGAGCATAAAAAAATCCCCTAAATATTTAATGGTGGTCAAATAGAGACCTCCTTAGGTTAAATGAGAATAGCATTGGAAAATAACAGTGCTTTTTATAGTGATGTTTAATCTTTAAGTTCTGGGTCCAAACATAAAACTGTGTTTAAGGGTAAATTTGGATAATTTTTGCATAACATCATGTCCTAAAGAGGTTTATTTCTTTATCTCATGTTTGTCTTCTTATGCCATTGGGGAAAATATGTATAAGATATCTTAAAATAATTGCTACAACTGTTTTAATACAGAGTGGTATTAAAAATTGGTAATACAGTCCATATTTATAATACAAACTTTATTACTTAGAAAAATTAAAGCAAATCTTTCAATTTCAACATAGGCCGGGGATGGAATGCAGAGTCTTTTGAAGGAAGTCATTGGGGATATTGCTGAGAACCTCCTGAATCCATGCCTCCAAGTTCTCCAGTGTGTAAGGCTTTTTCCTGTACACCTCCTCCTTTGTGCAGCCCAACAGGGAAAAAAAATCACATGAAGTGAGAACTGGACTTCTTGGAGGCCATTCATGAGGTTTGTGTCGTCCCAGCCAACGTCCTTGAAAATGCTGGTCTAACCACGTACGCACAAGTAAGAGCAAAATGGAGTGATGCCCCATGGGATGGTGCTCCAGTGATATTTTAAGTTCTATAGCCATTAAATATTGCCTAGTTAATTTTCATTGGGATACATGGGATACAAAATTGCTAGGTAACAAACATAACATTAAGATTGAATTACCTTGACCAACCTTTGTTTAGAATATTATTCGCATGGCACCAGAATTTTTGGTACCTCCAGCGTCATGTTGGTCATGGTATCTTCCCAGCTCACGGTCTGCCAAAGGCCTGAACATTTTGTTGCCATAGCACATGCAATATCTGACTCTGATTACTGGCGTGAACCACGCTCTGAATGTCAGTCCAGGGCAAGGCTTTACTGCCCCTCACCCTGAAAGCCTTAGCAGCATCACTAACACCTCAGCCTACACCTCTTGCTCAGAATAACTCTCCCCCATTAAGGAGGGTAGCACTTTCTTTTAGCTTTCGCACATTGCAGCATCCGAACCATCCGCCACTGTAAATATACACACTGTATAAATAGAGAATCCTGGGATACTTTACCCATTTGGATCAAGAGGTTGGAGAGCTAGGAAAATGTTGCATGTGCCAGGCGGCTGGCACCGATCTCGCAGTGTTGTGGGCTTCTCTGCATTCCTTTGCTACCTCCACCCCTCCTTCCTCACTACTTATCCAGAGTTAATAGTCCATGCTCATTCAGAAACACTCCAGTCTTCTGCATGTTGGATCACGCGGATTGGGTGTTACCAGATCGTCACCAGATTTAACAAGTAGACGCTTAGGAACCAGAGCTCTGATATATCAACTCGGTAGAATCTTATTCAGCTACTGCTACTATAAAACTAGCACTGTTTTGACCTATTCCCTATCCCTGTTTAATCCTTGATTCTGATTGGGCACAAGGTGGTGAAGTTTTGATCATATTTCAGCAGTTTTGATCCTAATTTCGACTGCAATTCTATCACATATCTACTTAATGTGGTCTTTTCACAATTTTCTCATTCTCTAGCAATCACTAATTTACCCCTCTTTGTACTGTATGTTGCATGTGCCACATAAAGTACAACTGATTAAATGTTTCAATATTTAACAAGAAATCTATATCATATTTAATGTGGTGAGTGAAGTTTTATGTAGGGAGATTATTTATAACATTTATTTAAAAACTTTCCTGTGTTTCCAAAGTCTTTGCATTGTGAATGTCTCCATTAGTTCTTCAATAGAGAAATCAATGAAAGGCTTGTGAGGTAATAACTACTGTCTACTGTATAGTCTACTGTATAGTAGGTATAGTCTACTGTATATGTGACAACGTGAAATATTAAAGATAAATATAAAGACTTAAAAAGTACTAGATGATGTTGAAATAATATAATTACTGGTTCAGGATGTACAGTACTGTTACACTGAAGATATTCAACCTCAGGGTGTTATAAGAAAGTCTGCTTCATGTTTGATGACATCACACCACACTGATTATTTTCCCATAGCATAGCAGCTTTTTCATGTTTTCTGATGAATTTTTGTATTTTCTCATTTAAAAAGTCTATATTTCCACATTAAAATGGGAACTGTTTTCAGGTGTACTAAAAGTTTTTTTTTTCTTTTCTTTTTTGCAGTGGCAGCTAATTCCTGTCTTTTAGGACTTGATGAGGGTATGCTTGCACCTGGAGTTTATGTTAGGTGCTGCACGGGGAGGATGTCTCAAAATGTTTAAAGAGAGAGAATGAAAATGAGAGAGAGGGAGACGGAGAGAGAATGGATCAGATATTAATTCTGCTGAATATCATGACTATTGCTTAATGAAATCTTTCAATGGAATTTTTCAGTACGTACCATAAAAGAGGGTGCCATTATGTTTGAGTGTCTGAATACATGTTCTTAAATTTAAGCAAAAAAAAAAAAAAAGTCCAGATGCATTTACTTTAGGTAAAATAAAAATTTATTTAAAGAATACAAACACATGCCACACTTTTAACTTTTCATTTTTATTTGTAAAACATTGGGAAAACCATGTATCCTTTCCTTCCACTTCACAATTACTATATATGTGGTTCAGTGTTTGTGGTTGTACCATGACAAAATTTGTAAAAGTTCAAGGGGTAGGAATACTTTTGCAAGGCACTGTATATTGTTGTTTTACATTAATAATATATTTATTCGGTTTTGAGTTATGATATGCAGTCTTATTGCATATAATGACAGCTAATGACAAAGTAAAGTGACACGGTGATGTATTGGTTAGCACTGTGGCCTCGCACCTCCAGGGTCAGGGGTCGATTCCCACCTCAGGTCTGTGTGTGAGTTTCCTCCGGCTACTCCGGTTTTCTCCCACAGTGCAAAGACTGGCATTTTCAAATTGCTCACTGTGTATAAGTGCCCTACGATGGTTTGGCACTTTGTTCAGCGTGTACCCTGCCTTGTTCACAATGTCCCCTGGGACTTGCTTTAGGCCTAGCACAACCCTGTAAAGGATAAGTGATATAGAGAGTGAGTGAATGAGTGAGTAAGAACAAAGATCTGTGATTTATGGGATGAATTTAATTTTATATTTTTTATTTAATTTTATAATTTTATATTGTCTGTGCTAAGAGCATTTGTGTCCCATTAATATGCTTGTCTCATGGCATATGAGGCCCCGGTTCTAAAGTAAGCTAAGTGAGCTCTGTTTGGAGGCCTTAAACTTACCACTAAAAGGGCAACATGGGTTGATGAAAACTTACATGAATAATAATTAATATAATGAATATAAAATTTTGTTAGAGAAAACATATCTTTAATACTTTAATCCAATTTTATAGCACAGCCATTTTCTTTTATTTCAAGTCTATACAGTATATATATATAAAGGTTTTAACACCTGTAATTTGACACTGAGAACATCCTTTTACTCAGTCTGACTAGGATTGAGTCTTCTAGAATAATTAGCTACTAAGTCGAATACAAGTTTCCAACGCTACATAACCAAGCGGAGACACCTGATAAAGCAAGCAGAGAGAGCTTGTAGGTTACTATCTAAACTTCCTATCAGCATGGGAGCAGTTTTATGGCTGTTTGCCCCACAGCAATCTGTCTCCCAACAGCAGTTGTCATACAGAACAGATATCTGTTTGCAACATTTCTAATAAAGATTTGGAGCTGACACTTCCTGAAAGAAAAAGAAGTGAGGTGACAAATATCACATAACTAAATATCATTCCTGTGATCAGGTTTAACCTGCTCACCGCAAGATACTAGATATATTGGCATGATCCAGGGTCAGTGAGTTTAATATGTCACAAATATAGGTGCTGAGGGGCCTCTTAGTTTAAACCAATGGACTTAATAGTGGTATTATCTATAAGAGAAAATAATATTTAATTACAAATACCTATAGAGTTCAGACAGCAGGTACAGCATTTAATGTTATACACATATACGTACATCTAAAACATTACAAAGTAAACTAGATAACAGAAAGACAATGTTCATGTGACATCCATGGTAATGCACTAATAAAAATTAATAGAAAATAAAATAACAAAAAAAGAAGACATAATTATAATATATAAAATGTAAATTAGATTAAAGTAGATTTCTCAAAGAAGGTAGGGTAGGATCTGGGTAGGACATTGCCGCCCCCCCCCCCCACCCCACCCCGGACACACAAGATGTTCTATAACAAAATATTGAATTTGAAAAGTTTTACATGTTCTTTTAGAAGCATACAGCTTATAAGCTTTTGGCACAAAAAAGACAGAAAAATGTGACAAAGCCATAAAGACTAAAAACTAAACGCATTCAGTGGACGTAATAACAACAACAACAACAATAATAATAATAATAATAATAATAATAATAATAATAAAGAAGTTTACATTCTGTTACTGCTATTGCAGTTTCCCCAGCACTCATGGACTTCTTTGATAAGGTGCTTTGCCATTTACCAAAGTGGTAGAGGAGAAGGGTACAGTAGGTGACAATTTGGCAAAAGTCAAAGGTTTTTCCTGCACTCTAACTCTCCATTCATTTTACTAGGAAAGTGTTTGATTATTATTATTTAAAAAAAAATAATAAAGACTATGGGGTGAAAAGTGTCCATTTAAAAAGTCTATGTGAAGCAAATTACTGGAGAACTGATTCCCTATAATATTATAAGTAATAGTGCCCGATCCCCTGCAGAAAGGAGCAGTTGGGCAGCTCCACTGGTTTGAGTTGCATTAAACGGCAATGTTTTTTGGAGCAATAATAATAAAACTGGAACTGTTCCAGCCAGTACTAATTATTGTAAACTATGAATTCATTAAATTATTAACTTTTTATGTAGTAGAGATGTGAAGCAAAAGCTACTAAAATACCTGCATTTATAAATACTTCATTAGTTTGTGTATGGATTAGGTACAGGATAGTTCCATATTATAAAATTTATATGCACAGTGTGGAGGTTGAATCATATCAAATGGACTTCTTATTGGTTTGAAATGTTTTGTTAATCATCCACGTACAATAGTTTCTTCAGCCTGGGAAAAGGTTGGCTAGAGCCCCCAAATATATCCTCCATGTGATGTTTCTCACATGAAAACTCACTGATGGACAACAGACAACGTGAGGATGAGAGGTTCAGTTGTTAAGATGTAGTGGTCACACTTACTCCTGAAAGGCAATTGTTAGTTTTGTCATCCCTGGCGGATGTGAAGAAGTGAAATATTTCTGACCAACCGATCTTAGACTGATGGGTGAGTAACAAAATTTTTCAAAACAACAAGAAGAAGTTCATTTGACATGACTCAACTTCCAGAAAACTTCTCCTGGAAGACAGAGAATCTTCATCAACATTTATGTGCATACTGTACAGTACAGTATGAAAATCATAAAATTCCATACTCAAATATAAATAAAAAATTACGTTTAAAAATGTTCATCAATTTAAATAAATCCTTGATTCATTTGTAATGGAAGTGACATACTGTACAAGGACATGCAAACAAAATTAGACTATAGGTCCAAACGTATGTGGATTCCTGTGTATTGGGGAATAGTGATAATTTAGGCACAGGATTGCATGAGGACAGGCAATGATGTTGGATGAGGACGCTAGGAGCACATTTGACATTCCAATTTTTACAAAAGTGCTTAATATGGCTGAGGTCAGAGTTTAGTGCAGCCAGAGTTTTCTACTCCAACCTCAACAAAAAGTGATTGCTTTGTGCACAGGTGAATTTTCTTGCAGGAAGATGTTTGGGCATCTTGGTTCTAATTTTAAAAAAAATCATAAGGATACAATATACAAAGATATCCTATAGATTAGTAAGTCTGTTGCAACAGTTGAAGTCAAATGTGATGGTCAGGTGGTTATATACTTTGGGCCAAATAGTGTATACATTTAATTTTTCTAAGATTTTTCAAAATGTCTTCCTTTTCCTCCATTTCTGTAACGTCTGTAAGGTGTTTCTTGTTCTGGCTGTGGAAAAAAAATATTAGTTGTTATTAGTTGTCTAACATTTGACAAAACTCGCATATGCTAAGAAAAGTTAACTAATACTTAAGATTCATTTAAATTTACAGCATTTAGAAAATGTCTTTATCCAGAGCAAATTACAAAAGCTATGTATTTTTTGTTAAATATCCTAGATGTTATCATACTTTCTAAGATAATCTGCTGTGAATTATGTTTTAAAAATATTTATATTACCAAAATGCATACTTTTTAATCTTTTTTTTAACAACCTAATACTCACCAAGACATCACCAGATAATGCAATGTCTCTGCAACATCATAATGCATTACTTGTATATAAAATTTTCTGTGCATGTTTATTGAAGTTGATCTTTACATTATTAGTCATTATATTATAATTATAATTATATTATATTATAGTCATTATATTATATTATATTATATTATATTATATTATATTATATTATATTATATTATATTATATTATATATGTCTTCAAGTATACATGCATAACACAGATGCTGCTGACTTGCTCTTGGTTGGAAGTACAAATACAGAATACTGAGCTCGATACAGAGATAAGGATCAGACCAGCTTCGACCCAGGAAAGTGAGCAGCAGCCGAAAAACCTGGCATTCCTCAGGGGATTTATTAAGGTGGGAGAAACCTGGGGGCTAATCCAAGAGGCACGTTCAAATAACCTGTTCCAACTTTGTACTCTGTACTGGCCGTAGGCATTAGGTTTCATTGACTGGGTTTGGTTTGGAACTGGAAACTTTTAATAAAGTGACTAATTAAATCTCTTTTGTTCTTTTTATTGGCTTTATGTTCTAAAACAGTCTAGTTCAGGTAGGTAAGTGCAAAGGAATGAGAAGCAAGCAAAGGAGAAATATTTCTGAAATCTAGTATGTCCTACTGATATTACACTTACAAATACGTAGTGGTTTCTTTAAACAATCACTGCGCACATTTCAGGGAAAAGAAATCACCTGCTGAATACTTAGAAAACATTCCGTCAATCTCTGCACTTTACCTTAAAATATAATCAATAAATATGAGTGTCGTTCAAGGCAAAATGAGACTGTTGACTATGGAAAACATCAGAACACAGTTAGAGTGAGAGAAAAAGACTCCCTAATTTACTCCCTAAAGTATGGCTCTATATAATCCCCTGCTACACTAATGGACTTATCCCAGTGTGTCACTAGTGCTTGGATACCATCAAGCTAAAAAGTTTTCTCACTACGCCGGAGCCATGATCAGAGTGCCTGCTTCACGTCTGAAACGCCGGCCTCCCAGGTACTGTATGGCCCAAACATGTGGAAACAGCTTGGGGTGAGGTCAGGACTGTAAGGGGGATGTGGCAATAACCCTCAGTCGAGTTCCTGTAATGTGCAAGCGATGTTGGTGAATGATTGTGTGTACAGTTCACACAGACAGATGTAGAAGGTGGCAACAAGTTATCTGTTAATTTCCAAGGATCAGGCGTTCCACTTACTGAATGTTCATGAGAACAACCGCAGTGGTCTCCGAGCCACCTCAGCTGGGATCATCATTCACAACATACAGTATGTGCTTTGCACCACTCACATATTTTACTGCGGCTAAGAATCTCATCACTGCACTATGCTTGAAGTGATTGATGTTGGGAAAAAATAAGTGTCTTACAGCAATCTGGTGAAATGTGTACTGGAACGAAGCTATCAAATTTCTAAGTATTTTTTTTTCTTCCCCTAACGGAGATTCCATCGCCATGTAAATAACTGCACCAAAATGTACCAGTGGAAGTGATACAGTATGAGGAATGCTGGAGGACCTGCTGAAACACTGAACCTTTTCCCCAGATTTCTTTTTATACATTGTTAAATTTAATTAAAAAAAATAATATCCATGATAACCCATTATTCACATGAAGTTGAATAAACTAATCATTGCACTCGACTTCCTCCACATTATTCAGAGCAGTTTCACTTTTTCTCCTTCTTGAGTGAAGGAATGGATCCAATGTTGATGATTTCTGGGCTCGAGCTGCCAGTGCTGGCATGTGGAATGTGACCGTGATGTACAGAGCTGATATGGACAGAAGAAGTCGTCTGTCTTTCAGTGCTCATTTGATCACAGCTTGCTCTGCTATGCTGCACAGAGCAGGACATGAACCCCTAGGGTCAGTGCAGATGAGTCCTTAATAGACATTTGGAATTTACAGTATGTATGCGCTCTAGAGATACAAAGTAATAAGTAAAAAGCATAACGTGTGTTGTTATTTATTTTTGATACCATGAACAGAATGAAATCTAGAGCTTTTGTCAATCTACCAGGAACTGTTGTGAGTTAGAAGAAAACCAGGTAGTTCACACTGACTTTAATCAGAGAAGGGATCAAACCCTATACTCTGGAGATGTAAAGCACCAACACTCTGTACTGCACCACCGTATCACCCATGGTGTGGGAACAGGTGACACTAACAACCAGGGCCACTTAGAGAAGAATATAGAGTCTAAATAGAGGCCAGTCTGGCTGAGTACCGAGATGGTATTAGCTCATATGGTAAGTCATAAAAACCTGCCCTGTGGGAGTCATTACTCTATAAACAAACCCTCTTGCAGATCTGCAGGCTGCAGGGTTTTACTGGAATTCCCAAGCAACTCAAAGCAAACTAAAAACCTGTGCCTGTACCGCAAGCCCAACCTCAGGCAATCAGTGAAACAGATTTAACTTGGCAGAAGACAAGACTGCAGTGGGATCCGAGCACCAATCAAATGTTTTACTGCAGCTCAGACTCATAAAAACAATACCCCATAACAAACAGACTGTAGTGCAATGTTTAATACAGAGAGCAATAATTAAGCAGCAAAAAAAAAAAAAACGCACACACACGCACAAAAAGAAAAAATAGTTTGGGAAAGTTATGTAAGGTGCAGTTTTCTTACACCTGGAATGTCAGATGTCTGTCAATTACAAATCAAAGCAAATAGTTTTTCAAGTCTGATCAATTTTTTCAACAGATTAAGAAAATAATAGAAATCTGACAACTCTAGCCTCGGAGATGACTATGGGCATATCTATCAATGCTCTGCGTGCATGCATGTGTGCGATCGTGCATGCATACATGTCTTCAAGTGGACATTTCCTCTTTCAACCGACACTCTTAAAAGAGAAGTCTCTTTGAAATCTGAAACTGGTATCTGCAGCTAACAAAGCATATACAGTACAGAGCAAAGATAATTTAGAATAGCTGACAGAAGAGTATGTGTGTGTGTGTGTGTGTGTGTGTGTGTGTGTGTGTGTGTGTGTGTGTGTGTGTGTGTGTGTGTGTGTGTG
>JAQMYI010000039.1:2101314-2109634 GCA_030014275.1 Clariallabes melas
GAGCCAATGGCAAAAGAATAACAACAACACCATTGTGTTTGTTAGTTTCACTAATGGCTGGAGCTGGAGAACATCACTCTCCCGAGTGCTCGGCCCTGGCCAAGTGTTAATGCCGTGGGGAGATCGTTTGCCCTGCACCCCCACCCCCCCAACCCCCCCTTGAAAACTTACACCTATTCCCCCCAAGGGACCAAAAGTGTTTGGCTTAAGCTCTTAAACACCTCAGCCACAGATGAGCTTGCTCCCTTAAAGAACTAGATGGTCAGGTTAATGCGATTTCTCACAATGTCCTACGATCAGATCTGCGCTTCATTTCTGATGCAGATTACATAAAACCTCCCTTGTACACAATTTCGGCTATCCATGACGTAATGCGACTCCTTGGCCTCCTGGTTGCCTCTTACCGTGTGGCCTTGTGGGACTTCAGCCGCCTCCATTGTGTAAGGTTGAATGACAAGCAATTGTCTTCAAGTGTGTCTTTGTGTGTTTATATGTTTGTTCTGGTAATCTCACTGACAAAGGCAATTGTGCGGATCTTAATAAGTAACCCCAGCAGCTGCAGTACCGCTCTGGATGATCTTGATGATCTTTATTATTTAAAAAAAATTATATCTTTAAAGGATGGTGGTAATGTTAAAACAAGGCATAAGCAACATTTATTTAGAGATTCAAGTCTTAGAGTATGTGCTGACCAGAACATTTTAAAGTGCAAGGGGATCAAAGGAAGGTTTGACACAAGTTTATTCCCGGGTTTAATGTTTGTTTAATGGTTTGTTTATAACGTTTGCTATTAATGTTAACCATGTCGTATGACTTGGCCTCCATTCTTGTTATGTAATGGAAGCAATATATTCATGAAGCAACTTGTCAGGAATGACGCCTGACTTAAAAAGGCTGAAATCTTCCTGACTTACCCAGTTGGTTTTTCATCCCTCTTTAGGAAATACTTAAAAATTTTAGAGCACGTATAGTTTTTTTTTTTCCCTACGCCAGCAAACAAAGGTGCTCTTGTTTGTGGTACGGGTGATGGCATCACTGGAGTCTATCCCAACAGCATATGGGCACTGGGCATGCTTGAGAGCGCACAAATGTCCTCTCCGTGGACCATGTGCCAGTCCACGGCTTACTAGATCAATGGGCAATTTAAAAGCAGGAGGAGAGGTACTCGATGAGCTGGGGAACCAACCAGAAGCGTCAGAGTGAGACAGGAAAGAACGTCCCAGACAGTATACCTGGAGAATCTGAATGGGTTAAGCTTCATTTCCTAACATACCATCCTCATAGAATTGTTCATCACAACCTTGCATTCTCAGTAGGATTTTAAACCAGTTTCCTCACAGTTTCATTTATCTTCTTTCTTGTATAACCCCCAACACCCCCCCCCCCCCACACACCCCACACCCCCACCACTCAAATGTCTTTCAGTGCTAATTTGGCTGAATTATCGACTTAATTATAAAGTTAAAACCTTAACTTTTGTGGCTGTAGGTTCCTGTTTAAGAGGCTGGGGGCAGGCCACAGCTTTAATTGACTTGGACAGACTGCTAATTTGTTGATCCCAGCGGTGGAATGATGTGCCTGTCTATCTCTAAATTGGTGTTTACACATGGACCTCACACAGAGCAGGCGAGTGGTACCAGGCGGCTGCTGCTGGGCCACAGGCGCACGCCTGTGGAGGGGAGGCCCATTACACTGTTGTTTTATTACAGCTAATTTGTTACGTAAATAAGCCTGCTAATTTTCTCGGCCCCGATCTATTTGTTTGCATTTGTTTGCAGATTTAAAAGAGCATTTAGAAAGCACACGTTTTTTTTTTTTTTTCCTGCATTTTGCTCTAGCGTGGGTTTTTTTTTTTATGTTTTTGTTTTTTAGCATGGCATCCTGCCAACATGTGATGTGTAATTTTAGATTTAACTGATTTAACTAAATGTAACTGTTTGGCAGCCTCTTTTTAAAGTAGATCAGCTTCATCAAGTGGTCGAGCAATCTTTGTGACTCTGAGGACCAAAGAAATCACATCATAATGCCACTCAGATTCACTCCAAAGCCAGTAAATTAGAAAAGCCTATGTGACTCAATACATTGCCAATCAAACTCTAATCAGGCTCTTTCCAGTGCCAATCAGGCTCACCCTCCCTACCCCTGCCAAAAACAGCAAGATTCAAAGAGACAATAAAGCTCATCCCAAGGCCAACAAAATAAAAAGCAAAGCCTCATCCAAATGCCAACCAGACTACACTGAGATTCTAATACAGAATGATCAAAAATCACCCAAACGCCAGCTAGACTCATCCCAATTCCATCAAAACCCAAAAGCTAAAGACTTATTCAAATCCCAATTATGCCAACAAAATATCTATCGAACAACCAAATCAGAATCACCCGCTAAGACTCGAAAGCCAGTTCAATTCACCCCAGGAGTTTTCTCAAAGACAGTCAGAATCAACCCAATTACGAAAAAAAACCCACCAAATCCATTCAGACATATATGTTCTGCATCTATAGCTATAATGTTATAAGAATTCTTAAATGTTGTTGCTGTAACACCGGTTGCCTGATCTCCTCAGATCTTTTCCACCAATAACACGGAGTGTTCCAGACTGCTAGAGGAGATCAAGTGTGCCCGCTGCTCACCAAATGCCCAGATGCTCTTCCACTTATCCGAACAAGAGTCAGCACGACACCATGAACCAGACCTGCCGCGTCTTTGCCTCGACTACTGCCAAGACTTCTACTATACCTGTCGGGGGCACGTACCAGGTAATATAAACTGGCGCTATATTAAATACCACTTATAAGTCAACCTTATTCGATGCTTCAGAGCCGTTTATACAAAAATCGCGTAATGCTTGCAAACCTCAAATTGGCAGTGCAACAAATCCATTTGTTTCCAAGCGAAAACCAATGAAATGTTGTAAAAGAAACAGCCGTACAGCAAACGTTCAACTGTGTGTTTGTTCCAAAGGTCTTTTCATTGTGTAATACAGCTTCTAACCTCGATCCTCAGTGAGCACAAGGACGTTTACAGCATGAATGCTTCGCCTAAAGCCAGAGGAAAAGACGTCAGAGCCAAACCCTTTCCAAATGTTTGAATAAAATCCCAGTAAAGGTTACAATACACGGATTATCATTCCACAGATGCTACGCATCGAGACACTGAGCGAAAGGTATTGACTTATCCCACAGCAGCGGCCACTGTTTATGGGTCACACATATACACACACATAAATATGGTGCTCAAGGCTTCTGCCAAACCCTAACAAAGCTGACTGATTAGTCCTGGCGTACAGGACGTACTGCCTGCTTGCTTGCTTTTTTTTTTTTTTTTTTTTCCACACAATGCCATCCCACACGATGCATCAGAAAGGTTCTATAAGCCCGTCGAACACTGTCGTTCTGTGCTTCCACTGAAAGGATTATGTGAACGTCTAAATATTTCTGCTTTTCGGTACGATCTGAAATACAGCAGAATCCCCTTGGATTCACGACGGTTTTGCTATTTTAGTTTGTTCTAGATCTTTTCCTTAATGTTCAAATGCAAATCTCATACTTGCACAAACATGAAAAAAAAAACATGAATTCCGTTTAATTTTTAAAAAGTTGAAAAACATTCAAGTCTACAAAGAACTTTATCAGTCAAAATTGTTCAAGTCATATCTTAATGCGAGCAATCACGGACCAAGTGGTGTTCTCACGCACTGTCACGTCGCAGCTGTCAGACACACCTCAGCACCCATGAGTGGACACACACACATATAGACACTCACATATACGCACACACATACCCAAAATAAATCCTAACAATCTAGCATGAATAGATGTGAATGAATGGTTTAATGTTAATAGTTTTTTTTTTTGTTTTTTTTTTTGTATTCCTGGCAAACGTCTGTATTTACGTCAGTGGAGCCCGGGTGCACGTGTATGACTAAGGTCTAGACACGACCGCCCCTGACACCTTGCCCTGGTGCACGGTGTGGCGGAAAATACCAGCTGTTTTATGACAGCCGTCCGCTTCGACGGTTTGTTTTCTCTTGGTGGTGCATTCAAGAAAGTCTAAACAGTGTACGCTTGCTGCCGGGCCCGAAAGAACAAAATCACAACGGTTAAACATTAGGCAGCTATAATGGGGGAGGGGGGGGGAAGGGTTGTGTTGGGGTGGGCTTGGGGTTGGGGCGTTATGTTTTATAGCATGAATGGCATTAGGAACAAACTTCCTGTGTTTGCCTGGGTGTGTCACCGTGCAGAGGCCGCAACTGTCACTGCTTGGCACATTCCATCTGATGGGATGGTATGTAGATTAGACAGGGGTAGATATCCAAGCAGGCCACACACATACACACTTATACACAGATACACAAACAAATCAGTCGTCCTAAACATATTGTCGGTCAAACATGCTGAAAAACGATCGACGCGAAACTGTTGCGGGAAAAAGCAGACCGACGCAGAAAGAAATCGGTAAAGACCAGAGAACAGAAGTCCACCAACCTCGGCTCTCCTCCTCGTCCCTCCTCCCCTCCTCGCTCGCTTTCAAAATCAGCATATGTGGTGACGAATGACACATTTATTTTTCTACAAAGGTTGTGTATATGTAAAACTGCTGAAGTGCATCAAGATGTCAAGTACTTTGGGTGGCCACCCAGGTTGAGCTGGAAGATAACCAGATGCAAGTATAACCATAGAAGCAGCGATGTGGACAGAGTCGCGCTCTCGGAGCAGTACAATAAAACCGGGCCGTACTGTGCAGACGCGCAGACAGTGTGTGGCCACGTAGTAATTTTGCCATATGTTTAGGGAAGTTGTTAACCATAAATGGCCCAAATTAGAACCGTTGTAGGTTTTTTTTTTTTTATGTACATATAATTTATTTTCTAGTGAATATTTTTATATTCTGGGCCCTTTTCCCCCCTGAGCGGTTTATTATATGATGAAAATACAAACTCTCAATGTGGATGGTGCAGAAATCTTCAGGGTATAATGACACAGGAAAACAATCAGCAACAGAATGGTGTGACGCCTCAACCAGAAGTAATAACCCCAAGAATTTTATTCCTTTTATATCATTTTATTCTTTGCTAAAGAACAAAATAATGTCATTTTTTTTCTCAGAATCTCCGCCACCTAAAAAGTAAACAAATAGCTTTTACAATATTTTATTTATTTTTGAAATGTACATGATTCTTTTTTTATTCATTTGTAGTTACATCTGATATCGCAACAAAGCAGGTTAGTTATGGTTAGCACGTACATACAGTATTTTAGAGCAGGTATAAAGAGTCTATACTTCACCACTTTTCAATCAGTCTATACTTTTTTCCCTTTTTTAAGTTACAATTTGTGACCCATCAAATAAAAATACGGTATTTAGTCGATTTCAGTTATGCTTATTGCAGAATCCTGTATCATGACGAAATTTCTTTATGCGTCTTTTTTAGGGAAAAAAGTTTTTAAAAATCCTATTTTATAATATTTACAGTAAATGAGGTTTAAATGAGGTTTATGTGAAAAAGGGGAAATCCTCAACCACATTTTGACACCAGAATTTCTGTGCATCCTCTGAACTTAACCACTTTATCATACCTGGAGTAACCTAGGGCCTAGGGCTTACCCTAACCCTAACCCTAACCCTAGCTTGGATAACCTTGGATAAAGTGCTTTAAAACAATGTTTAGGATTAAAACTTTCTCAATTGTGTTGAGAATCAGGAAGATCAGGTATTCATCAACCGATTTTTGCCAAAATTGCTAATTTTAGAAATTTCACATATTGCGCTTTACTGGCCATATCGCAAAACTCAAAAGAAATTTTAACAAGAATCCGCAAAATTCTATGTCCTCTCCTTACTGTAGTAGAAGACAAATCGTAAGCAAGCGCTGACACTGGAGACGCTTGTCAAAGATGCTAAACAAATATCTCTTCCCAGAAAAGAATTAAATAAATGAATACTAAACTTTTTTCCATTTTTAAAAAAAAAGTGGATCACCACCATTCGACTTATTGACAATTGAACTAGTACAAGGTAAATCACTGAACTTCAATGCTGTGTGCTAATCACATTAGTATCAATATAAGTCGCAAATTTCTAGCTAAACAAAGAAAGCTATTAGTGCCCAAATTTAAGTTGTTCAGTTCACTGGTAGAAATCCTTTGATGTCATTCTGACATCAAAAGCCTGGAGCGGAATTCCGGTTATGTGTAAAACGAATACAACAGACTGAGCACGTTATAAGTCTGCCTACTGGATCCTCGTCTCCGATTCGAACTTGCTCACATGTCCATAAATGTAGGAGAAAGCTGAGGTCATATCGCTCTCATTTTTCTCTTAAAACTGCTGGTTGCCATAAATATGAGCTGTTGTCTCAAATGTATTACTTTATGTCAGGATAATGGAGATGTACTTTAAAGAGGTCGCACGAGCAGTCAACCAGGAGAACTGATGTCTTGTTGTTGTTTTTCTGCATATTCATTCTTCACATATTTGCCTGACACGTTTATCCAGAGCCACTTAGGAGGAGACAGTGCTGGGATTTAAACTCACATTCGTCTTATCAGTAGACAAAATCCTTAAAAAAAAAAAAACGGTCAACGGTCTTTGTATCGTAGGAATTCTACCATTGTTGACCATCATTTCCGTAAATTAGGAACACCAGGATAGTTAGCTAACTACATTTCACATGATAGAAACGCTTCAGTAAATAACATTGTAATTTAAATTACATCATTAATCATATTCAACAGTATTTCTTTGTATTAAATTCAATTAAATTATGTATACCAAATTAAAGAAATGGGAAGAAGTGTTTTTGCCTACAGATATTATTTTAAAACTGGATATTTATGTAACAGCCTCAGCAGCGACCTCATTTCCCCTCTCGTCTGTTCCAACCACACAGCATTCAGCATCAGCAGTAACTAATCACCTGATCATCTGTCATCTCCTGCACCTGTTTCTCACTGGTTCATGCCTTAAGTTAAGATGATTTTATGCTTGAATGATTCATAGGTACACAGGGACGGGAGCCTGGAGAACTATTTCCCAAGTCTATGTTAACAATAAAAGAACAAAATATGAAGCATTTGATTGGCACAAATTTTTGCGCAGTACTGTATGTTGAAACCACCTTGAAAACAATAACCCATTGTTAGATCTTTTTTAAAGTTCTAAAGAATTGATGTATTTCATTCTGTCAGTGTTGTTGTTCATCACCAACCTCAGCCACGTCAAGGCAAAGCCATGAATTAGCACTTATTTATCTTCTGAAACTCCACAGAGCCTACAAACAGCATCTTTTATGGGGTTCTTATCCATCTTTCAGCACCAGAGACACCCCAGTCCATTACCAGACTAGGTAGTATCCCCATAAAGACGTTTACTGCTTTGCCTCGCTATGACGCGGCACTCGTACTAGCAGGCCTGAGATAAGAACTTGCGCGTGGGTGGCATGGCTGAGCGTGTATGTGCGTGTGGCTTTGATCTCCTTGTTGTGTTTAGATGTTTAGGGATATCCTATCACCTCAGTTGTTGGTGTGGTCACCCCCAGCACCAGCACCAGCACACATACAACAAACACACACACACACACACACACACACTCCTCAGGCAATGCGAAGGGGTTTGTTGAAGATGAAAGTAAAGTGGGGAGTGTGTTTGTGTTTCGATCACTGGTGTATTTGCTCTGCCCTCCCCAGCAGACGCTCATCTCAGTGAGGGTTTAGTTAAGAGGAAATCACCAGCCCGGTTGTTTTTAGGTCACTGTGGAGCTGTTAACAAAGCTACATTCTTACAAACATCGCTGTAAAGCCTTACCACGTAGGCCACGTTTAGGTTTTTATCACTCCCGCTTCCCAAGGGGGCTGTTTACATCCTGAGAGGTGGTTTATACTGGCTATTTAATAGAGAAGTAAATCAGTGTGTTTCCCCTGATAGCAAGCAAGTAAATCTAATCTGCGAAGCACAATCAATCAAATTTAGGTGTTCATTCATCATCTGTTTGAAACGTACTGACATGCTCCGGATGAAAAATGTACTGCGCACTGAACGTTTGACAAGTTTGAGTTTGACACGCTTGTGTTTTGCGTGTTCAACGCTCACATTTGTCTGAAAGAGTTTTGCAATATCTCTCGGGTGTATACAGTACAGTGATATACAGTAGAGAGTCTAAGATTGTGGTTTAACCACACTGTAAACCCTAATGCTCGAAGTAACTAAACATATTGAGTACTGTTAACTTAAATAACTACAGTTTGTTCAAATTAATAGACCTTGATGAGTATTTAGAACTTTTTGGTATTTATGAGTTTGTAGAAATGACACTTTTCA
>JAQMYI010000039.1:2112528-2124837 GCA_030014275.1 Clariallabes melas
ATTGACCCCCCCCCCCCCTTTTCCCTGTCTTTAAGTCAATAAGACAAAATAAATGGAGTTTGTTATGTTATTGATAAACCACACGATGCACAATGTCCTGTCTTGAAGACTTGGAGACACCTTTCACCAATTCACTAATTTATACAGAAAACTATACAATATAAATCATTATATGAGGCATTCTCCTCTAGAGTGGTACACCCTGGAACGGGATACCAATTCATTGCAAGGCACACACATACACAGTCACATGCTCATTCACACACTGCAGGCAATTAGCCTAAAATGCATGACTTTGGATTGTGGGAGGAAACCGGACTAGCTGGAGGAAACCCACCAACATGCAAACTCCACGAACCCGGACCCTGGAGGTGCACGGCCCCAGTGCTAACCACCAAGCCACCGAATGTTGTTTTAACGATTTATTATTCAATGATCTGACTCAGCTGCTCTCTTCATCAGGAAGCATAAGCACAACTGCTACTGCGCTCAGGAGATCTTGAGTGGACTACGTCAGCCGGTGGCCGTGGTGCATTGTGGGGATGGCTCGCAGCGCCTTTTCATTGTGGAGAAGGAAGGATTTGTGCGCATCCTCACCCATGATATGGAGCTTCTTAAAGAGCCATACCTGGACATCCACAAGCTAGTGCAAACTGGGATCAAGGTGAGACACACTGAAGCATTATTCAAATTGAGTGGGTGGAATACAGTGAAAAAAAAAAAGAAAAAAAAACGTCTATAAACTCTATAGTTTTTTTTGGCTCTGGAAAACAGCACTGGTCAACTATTTTGTGCACCAGGGCCAGTACTATGTGTGGTGGTCTGGGAAAACCTGGCTGAATTCTGGCCAAAAAGACAAAATAAAATGATTGGTTTCAGATTTTTTCCTAATAATGTTGTACAATTACACATCAACCATTGCTATAGTTCACCAAATCCAATCCAGCAAAAGAGGGTGGACAGTTTTGGCGAGCAAAGAAAGGCGTAGTTAATTAGCCATATAATAAGAGATTGCAACCTCTTAGCACAGCACTGCATGATGCATTTCCTGTTTTCATGCATCATCATTAACTGCTTGCATCGATGTTTAGGAAACTAAACTGTTCATATTTTTAAAGAAACTGTGAGAAAATATATAATTATATAATATTAAAAAAAAAAATTATATTAGGTGAATGGAGATCAATCAGAATTCCTTTGGGAGTTTGTGGGAATGGGATTAATAAGGTCACCATTAGTATACAGATTTGCTCGCAAGAAGCTGAACCATCTGGTTTATTTCCTACTCAAACAAGAGCTTTTGACTTTTTGCATGGCTCCCAATTTGTTAAATAGCACATGTATTGTTTCTATTCATTTTTTCTTTTCTGATGTGGTTCAACTGGGGTGATGTGTATTACCTGAACTCAGTGTGGAAGTGCATGCCTGACAATACCAGCATGCTTTATTGAGCAAAAATAAACAGACATATTCAGTGTCAGGCACGGTCATGAATAGTTCAGAGAGAGAGAGAGAGAGGAGTGCTTCTTTGAATACACATCGCTCTACTCCATGGATTACTTCCAGACAGGAAGATGTGAACGTGTCTGTACTGAAGAGCAATTAGCACCTGGTATCATCTCCAGGACGCCATAATGCAAAATACAATGGAGGTCAAGTGCATTTTTAGTATATTTTAATGTTAAATAAATAAAAACAAAAGGAAGTTTGGGGCAAAACCTAAGGCAAGACTTTTTACCTTCCTCCCTCACACTTTGTCAGTGCCCTGCAGGCCTGGGTCTTAAATTTCAAAGATTTGAAACCAGATACAGTGTTGGTATCAATAGAAGGAGTGAGTAGAATAACCCACTAGTGCTATGTGGAAGGGGAAATGGCAACATGTATACGGAAGATGCTATTGGGGCGGAACATGTTCCTCGTTACCTAAAACTGACCTGGTTGTGTTTTTGTGAGCCGACTAAAACCACACTTTTCGGGCTACTCCCTGCCCCGGGCTTTGACTCGGAAGTCAAGCAAAATGCAGAAGAGTGGAAGAAACCCTTAACAATCCGGCGGTGACGTCTGCCTTTGGATAACATGAAGGCTAACCACGTGGATAGTGTGCATCTAATTTGTACAAAAAGTAAATGGTACAGCACACAGCACTGCAAAGTTGCTGTCACTGTTTGACATGGTACTAGTTTACCGCTAGCTAACTTCTGGGACATAATAAGTCAATTACTAACAAGCTGAAAGGGCAATATCGCCATCTATTGTATCACAATAGGACCTGCTTCATCAATAAATCAATTCCCCTGCTATGCTTATATAATGGGACAAGGACAACAGTCCAATTAAATGGCCTGGACGAGTTATATCCATAGCTCCACTTAACCGTGCATGTAATCGATCTGATGCTGTAAGCAGAACATAATACATTTCTTTAATCACAGGTCTGTTATTAAGCATAGGATCTTGAGCATATCATCTGATATGGAGGCCATGTGACCATGCGTCACACGCTCTCTTATAGAAGTCGACCAAATTTTACAGTGTGACAAGTGATAAATTATATAGCGTAAAGCAGGCTTTAGAGCTAAAAGAAAATGATGTAAGATATTATATGTTGCATATTTTCCTACGTTATTGTTTATGCCACAGCCAATAAAGGCTATGGTTAATTGAATTTCTGTAAAATCGGAGACACCATTGTAAGATATTTTGCTGTACGTCAACAGGAGCTTTGCCGTGTGCCACTACGGATGTTTATCTGTCCCCATTACAAGTGCATTCTTCTTAAAATGCATTTATTTGCAAAAGCGTCCCAAGATGGAGGACGCGTCCGACGTTTGACAGGAAGTTTACATGTGTCGCATGCTTCTTTCTTTCCCCCAGAGAGAGAGTGATTAGGGGCTTCCGTGAATTTGACATGCGAACGCTTTGCTAGGACGACCTTGTGCACCTTATCGTAATTAAGCATAATTGACTGTGGATTCAACACTCATTATGTCAAAATTAGGGAAGTCTCAAGCCCTGGTCGTCCCCAAGAGTCCTATTCTGTGAAGTTTGGCTGCTATCATAGAGAGAGCTACACCGAACGGATGGTGTTTATACAAAGCAGCAACAGGATGTAGGTAGGTCCCCTGGTTCCTTAGGAAAAGTAGATAGTATTTTTATCACTGCTATGATTCTAATGTTCTATGTTTCCTTAAACCGTCAATCCTCTCGCTGCCAATTACACCAGTTCAGTAACAATGCACTGTCCACTATAGGGAGGTCCCTCAAGCGCTGTGGGTGTTCTCTGATTAAATAGTATCTGCTGTATCTTCAGCCCCAAGAGTCCACAAGAGGACACGTGTATATTCCACCTCTGTCATTATCACTCCGAGTGAGCCTTGTTTTTAGACTAGCATACCTCGCATGGTTGCCATTTTGCCAAGAGACTCAGACACAATGATTCTTCTTGACCTCATTATACATACGTGAAGAGTCGATCCTCAGGGTTCTTCTTTCCCGACACTTTCCTGCAAACCAGTGCAACGCTTTTCCTCATTCGGACAATTAAACCCTGTCAGCTGACACCCAAGCCAACTGGCTAATCTGAATTGTTTGCAGTTTCTCAGTTTGCTGTTTGAAACTTTTATTATTTTTTTTTATTATTTCTATTCAGCTGTGCATTGTAGGATAATGATCTTGCTCGGTCTAATCCTCCATGCCATCACAGCTGTGCGGTGTTTACCAGGTTAACCAGCTGCTAACGTTGTCTGGATTTGACAGAGCAAGACTACGTTTAAGCACCGGTGCTTCGCCAATTAACTTGTTTTGGGTTTGCGTTGAGTCAAGCTTTTCCAGATGCCGAAATGAACTCCAGTCCTCATGGTGACACGTAAAGACCCGGAGCATGTGTTGATCTTTTAAAATATTTGTGCGAGGAAGATGGTGATTAAGAGTTTAGACTTGATTCGTTGCACGTTGGATTGTTAGCAGCGAAAGCACAGGACCGCTGCGCTGTTGTGTCTGCTAGTCCGGGGTGCATGGCGGCGGAGATGAAGACATCTGTATGCAACGTGAGCATGGCTCTATTGCCAGAACGAAGGCAGCCAGCTGCAATAAAGTATTTCTTGCTGAAGCAAATAGTTCACGGCATGTCATGCTCTCTGTCACACTACACACACAGCTGTTGGGGTTTTTCACTCAGATGAGCAAGAAGGGCTCTCAGACCTGTCGGAGATAAGTACCCCGGCTTTGACAAATGGCCTTTTTCCTCCTGCTCACCCCCTCCTTTTTAACAGATCACTTCAGGAAACGACCACTGCTGTCATCTCACTTGACTTAACACCCCCCAGCACTGGCCTGATCCCCAGAAGAAAGTTTAGCTCTCGAGGTAAACCGGTGTGGCCGAAAACATTGTGATTTGCTGTCTTCCATACAGTTTTCCATTGTAGTCCATTTCCAGTTCCAGTAATGTATAACAACAGGTGTAGGATTGTGTGTGTTTTTGAAGGCGATGGAACACTAGATGTGTGTGAATCCCAAGCCCTGAGATTGGGGTTTGTTTGTTTGTTTGTTTGTTTGTTTGTTTGTTTGTTTGGTTTGCAATCAGCTTGTGGGTAATGCTTTTTAGGTAGGATTTCCCAAGCGAGCGCACTAGGATCAAAAGCTACACCGAGCTAAGCTATGCATCATGCCTTGAAATCCAAAAGCCAGGAAACTGCCAATGGCTACGTGAAATTTAGGAGGAGTGTTGTGTAGTGTGTGGCTTTAGCACATCTCGTTCTCGCTTCCTGGCTCCGGTTCCACTACTGGCAGAACACTTATAAAGGCATGCTCTTATGGTCATCGCATGCTTGCTTCCCTGAATCTGGATATTGTAAAACAGACACACACTAAATATACTAAGCCTCTGCTAGGAAGGCATTTTAAAGAAGATGTTGTTGCTGGTATAATACACTTAAAAAAGAAATCATAATAAAAGAGACAGAAACCAGAAAGATATCATAACCTACCCAGTTAGCACTGATTTGAGTCATATGTTATGGTTGCTGTTACATAAGAAAGGTTATCTTGCAACATGTCCAGCTTGTAAATTCCTTAGGAGCTTGGAAATACGTGGTTGAAGTGTCTTGGCTGAAGATCGGGACGCTTGTGCCAGCGTTGCAATTAAGCAGACCTGTTCATTGGGCGCAAGCCTGCCAACAACTTGCCCCCACTGGTATTCCTACTCTTCTAATGATAAATGGACCACAATGAAGTGAATTTGGCTTCATTTCAGCTACACTTCAGCTGTTAATTCAGATCAGAGGAGTCAGGAGTGGATCTTTCTTGCCGCACAGTATCATCATTGGGGTCTGCCCGCATCAGTGGTCGATGTTTAAGGCTCATACAATTCCAGTCATGGGTTTGTTTTAGCGTTTAGGTCATAAAATCGGTCCTACATACAGTATGATTCCGGTGATTCGACAAATGAAATAGGAAACACACTAAGATGCATTCCTTCAGTTGCATTATAGCTGCTGACCCAGGAACAGGCTTTTAATAAAAACCACGAGAAAACAAATGTCTGGTCGAGCCTAATGAGGCCATAAAGTCATTATTTATCTGTTGGATTTCCCACTCTTGCGGTCGAAACGAAAAAGACTCCGGAGTGTGATTACTCAAGTTTCTGAAGATCTTTTACACTCCTCTCTGGAGCATTCCAGAGATGGTTCAGACTCGCGTCCACATTTGTGCCACTGGCCTGTCCAACTTGGATTAGATCGGCGCAGCTTAACAGAGCTTCTCTGACCAATTTATGGTCTGTGTGTTTTGGCTCGATATGCGAGCTGAACCGCAGAGTTAACTCAAGCAGTTCACAGAAGACCTCTCTTTACTCAATTCCTGTGAAATATCCGAAAGGAATGCCGCATAACTGACATGACGGCATACTGTATTTGTTTATTGGACATGCTGCATTGGCTCATTGTGGGTCGAAAACATTCCTCCCATGTTACGTCCGATCCCAAAGCGCTAAACCCTTGTTCAAAAACAATCTTGCTTTAAAAAAAAAAATGCTGTTATTCAAACATTTTGAACACATATGTCTGGCATTCTGTTCATTCTTTTCATTTTCCTAACAATACAAGAAAAAGAGAGATGAAAGCCCAACCTGATCGTTTGGTCAGGGATTGAAATGATACAGCTGCTTATTACAGCTGACGATGATGTAGACCACCAGAGTTGTGACAACCAGAGTTGCTGCCCCCAGGGTGAAACAAAGGTTTACCTATTACACAAGTAATTTCTTTGCTATTCTAAACATGTTGCCAAGACAGTGGGAGTTGGCAGTTTGCTTCTTGTTTATTTTTTATTTATTTTTTTTCCATTCCTTTTTTTTCTCCTCTCGCAGATTTTGCACGGATTAAAAAACAGAGGGTGCGAGGGGAATAGGGTGGGGGTCGAGATGGGATAAGGAGGTGGAGGCCCACAGCTTGGGCTGAAGGACTCCTGGGCTTTTTTTGTTCTCTACGAACTGCCAGTGAGCTAATAAATTCTTTCAGCCTCTCGCCGCTGCGTTTGTGGATATCCCCCCAAAGATTACACACACAAATCACTAGTGTGGTGGAGGCTGCAGGGAGGGCCCAAGCATCATGGAGGGGCCTCGCCCCAAAAATGAGCCACACATAACCAAAAGGAGGACCAGGAGAAGAAAAAAAAAAGGGGGTTGCCGGGAGTCAAATGTTTTATAATTGTTTGTAATGCAGTAGTCAAGGAGGGAGAAAGGGGGGCGAGAATAAAAGAGAGTCGGAGCAAGAGGGCATGGGGGTAACTGGCTCCCATATGGAGAGAGCGAGATAGAAAAGGAGAGAATAAGAAAGAGAGGGACAGAAAGGGACATGGGGGGCCTGGCTTTAAGCCTGGCCCTACGCTGGCTTTTAAAAAGGGAACATAATTAACTTCTAGATTCTTTGTGCTCCCCATCTGACTTGCAGGGAGGAGATGAAAGGGGCTTGCTAAGCCTGGCATTCCACCCCAATTATAAGAAAAACGGCAAGCTCTACGTCTCCTACACGACGAACCAGGAGCGCTGGGCTATCGGCCCTCATGACCACATTCTCCGTGTGGTCGAGTATACAGTGTCCAGGTAACAGTCCGCCACTTACACACTGCTCACATCTCAGACTGAACGATGTTGATGGGTTGGAGGGAAATAATTTTTTTTTTAATGATTGTTATTAAATGTTTCAGGATATGTTTTTTGAAACCAGGTTCTTGACTGCCAAGCATGTAAAAAATATTTTATGACAGTGATGGATGTTTTTATGGAGATTTAATGGTGGTGAATAATTAAACAAGCTCATTGACGGGAATTCTTTTCTGCACCATTGCAAAACATGCAAGAGTTTTATGACTAGTCTCAGAGCTCAAACACAACAATATAGCAATTTAATTATGTATTTAATTCAACGTTTTGCATGATTAATACTTAAACTATACAACAGTTCTTAGGAAATAAAGATGTAAGAGATAACCAAACATTTTTATTTCTAAATTATACTTATAAATGTGTTTTATTTCTAGTTCTTTTCTATAAATTTAGGCTTATGGCACAGATCAAGATGACACTTGGTTAAAAAAGGTGTATATTGAACATTTCCCATGTTTTTTTCAAGGAAAAACCCCAACCAGGTGGACACTAGGACTTTTCGGGTCTTAATGGAGGTGGCCGAGCTCCACAGGAAGCACTTGGGTGGGCAGTTGCACTTCGGACCTGATGGGCTTTTTCATATCTTCCTGGGTGATGGAATGATCACTCTGGATGATATGGAGGAGATGGATGGATTGAGGTGATTCTACCAACAATGTTTATGAGGAATATGAACATAAAGATTACTAGGTGGTAACGACAAAACATAGAAAACCCTCACATATGATAAAGCATCGAAAACACTAATCTACACAACTGTCTAAAGCTCTAAAACCATTTGCATAATGAGCAGTGAGCTTGTGGTGTAGGTCGTCTTTGACCTTGATATTTGCTATGTTCCGGAGATTCTATCAACCAATTAAAAGAGATTTGTTGCTGCAGTGACTTCACTGGATCAGTTCTGAGGGTAGATGTCGACACGGACCACTGCTCCACGCCCTATGTCATACCAGGAGACAACCCGTACTTCAACAGCACCAATCAGCCACCGGAAATCTTCGCCCATGGACTGCATGATCCTGGCAGGTGGGTATGAGGATGCTTCAGGAAGTTTCAAAGTACAGAGCAAGTAATAAGACGACTAAGTCAGCAAGATGACTAAGGTTTGGGTTAAGTCTGTTCTCCAAAGTCGTCTGAATAAAGGACCTGGTTGGTTTCTGATGGTTGCTTTGGCTACTAATGCTACCTTCCTATGCTTCCTTCAGAGAGGGGGTTTTGGGGGTCATTTGTTTCTTGGCTTGTTATGGTTTAGCATATCAATCAATCCAACAATCTTCTGACTGATCACCTTTATCCTATATAGAAACATTTCTATCCTGATGGGCATGGTATCCTGATTGCCACTGATGAGTATTAAAACCATCTAATGTAAATGATATACTATGGCCAGATTACCAGAACTCAATTGAAAAGCTGTAGGAGATTTTGGAAGCAATGTGTTAAGACAGCGCTCTCCACCACCATCATCAAAGCACCAGTGTTCATCCTTCCAGGAAAGTTTCAGAGATAATGCCAAGACATATTGAAGCTATTCTAGTGACTTTATCATTTGTCACCCAGCTGTAGGCTATGTATCATCAAAATGTTTTGGTATAACCCTTTTTTCAGAGTTATAATACAGTACTATTTACTATTATTATTATTCTAACTTTATTCACAGCAAAGTTTCAAGAGATTTAACGGTAGACTTGTTATCTACATTGCCTTTGTAGGACATGCAAAAACCAAACAACTGTATATTGGGGACATGCAGAAATAAGAATTTCCACTAAACAAACACTATGACAAGCTGCATATTTCATTCAGCTTTTGTGAGTAATACACTCTGTGACCAGGTTATTAGCTAATGGATGTCCTAATCAACATCGTGTCTTAGGTGTGCAGTGGATAAACTTCACATGGACACCAACGGGAGCCTCCTGATCTTGTGTACTGATACGACAGGAAGAAACACAACAACCGGAAGAATCCTGCAAATCAGCAAAGGAAAAGATTACGGTATGTCTGTTCATCTCCATTTATACTAGCGTTAGAAATGTTAACTAGTTTTCAGCGGTAGTTTTCATGTCTTTATAACTACAATAGCAGTATACAAGGAAAGAAATCTCTGAATTACGGCTGTTTCCTTTCTAAAACTATCAGTACTATGTTTTAACTTCATTACTATTACTACATTCTTTTAGAATGTGACGACATGGCCTTTGAGGCATCTCCAGCTGTGAAAGAGAACTGAAGAACTTTTGAATCGAAAGGGTTATACAGTGTTGTTGTCAGGGAAATTAAAGTTTGTGTTCATGAATATGATATACTGTATCATTGTCAGACGTAATTAACATGTCCATGGTGCTTTGAGCCTAATCAATTCCAGAAGAATTAGCTGGTTTAAATGGCTGAACGTCTGACCCTACCAGTCATGCTAGCATATTATATACCCCACCAACACATGCCCCAAAGAAGGTCTAATAAATAGGCAAATTACTGGTCCTTTAACACTATTACTTGCTGAAAGTATAGGTTCATTAAACAGCGCTGAGTAGTTTTACAACACGCTGACTGCAACATTATAATACCGGCCATTCCCAAAGCTGCCATAACTTATGTTGCTATACACACTGTCTCAAACACACAGTACACAAACCCTTGTTAGAACGTGGACCCTCCTTCACACAAGCTGGACGTTAACGACGTCATTTCGTAAAAAGGAGCACCGTCAGCTATCCATAAAATAAAGTTGTCTTTAATGTTTCCAAGCCATGGGTCATTAAAACCCTCCTCCACTGCCATGCTGAAGGATTGTTGGAAATATGGGATATACTGTACATTGCTAAGCAAACTTGAGTCTTTGTTGCTATATTATGCATGTTATGACACAATGTGACATAATAGAAAGATGCAATCAGGTTTGAAAAAAGCTTGAAATAAGGACGTTCAAATAGGAGCTGAATCATAATTTTTATACAAAACATTTTTAGAAACTTTCATTGGCATGCTGTTGACATGATAGGATTGTGTGCCTTTTTTTTTTTTTAAATACAGAAAATGAACCTTCTGTTTTTGACCTGGAGTCCAGCAGTGCTGCACTTCCAGTTGGTGGATTCATCTACAGAGGCTGTCAATCAAGAAGACTTTATGGAAGTTACGTGTTTGGTGACAAAAATGGGTAAGACTATTAAGTACAATACAAACTGTATGTGTTACATGGATTACGTACATAGTTACAAATAAAGTTAAGTAAGAAACAAGTCCTTAATGGTTCCTTCTGAAGTACTTGTGACAGTGGTACTGTATAGGGAGTTAGCTCTAATCTGTATGATGCTAAGTGACAGCTTTCCTTTGGTTTGGTGTGTCCAGGTGTGCACAATTCCTGATACCTAGTAGAGGAAAAGGGATATTATTTGTTTTGCAGAGAAAGTGAAATTTGGAAATTTGTTCAAAACCTCATATTATTAACACTTAACATTCTGTCACTAAAACCAGAAAGCATTGAGCACCCACAGGATGTGCCAGACAAACATTCCCTATCCAGAGAGGCACCCAAACGATCCGTCAAAGTCCTGCACACTTCCAGGGCCACCCTATTGGCGCAAGGGGAAACCGAAACCTAGGTGTTTTAATGTTATGGCTGATCAATGTATAATGTTGAATGGTCTTAGAGGTCTTTCAGATTTTGCCAATTTGTTCTCAGCGCCAAGATTTACAATGAAATTTAACACCACGTTGGTATTTCAGAAAGCTCAGAATACTCCAGAGACCCTCAGAGGAACGGCCATGGCAGGAGAAGCCATTCTGCCTTGGAAGTAGAAGTTCATGCGGTTCCACATTGGTTGGACACATCTTGGGATTTGGAGAGGATGAACTCGGTGAGTCACTGATCACTGCTAAGCATGGTTTTGAAATATAATACTACTTATGATTATTACTACTTATGATTATTCTTTAGTACCTTGCTCATTTGTCCAGAATAGTCCTTTCCAAAATAATAAGATGCCTTGCATACAAGACACTGAATACAGAAGACTTTGAGGCCAAAAAAGAGTCAAAATTTTAAAGGATATCTCTGTGATACAGAACAGGCATTGCCAAGGTCACACTGGAAAGCCAACTCCCACTCCATAATACCTTTCCTCCATGGCACATTCCATTATGACAGAGTACTTTAACTTCCTGACACATGACTTCCTCTCTTTCTTGCTGCTGACAGAAGATATGAACAAGATTCAAAGGTCAGAATGATTTGTCAGTGACTAGGGTTTCCATTTGCAATTAACTTCCCCAACCAAACCACAAATTTACCCTCACACCCAGTGATAACAGCCTCTCTCCTCTCCAGAGCAATCATTTATCTGAACCATGTGCCAAGTTCAGTGATGAAGTTCCTCCATGTCAGAACATAGGGATCGGATTGCAGGACTTGGTGGAAATCAAACCTCCAAGTGACTCACGGCAAGCCTGTGTTCCATCATGCTGTACAATCCCGCTTGACCTCTTATCACAGGGGAACATGAACTACTTGTTCCAAAATGCCTAGAATGAGCAGAGCAAGGCACCATCTTTTTTTTAATTATTATTTATTTTTTGCCATCCAAGCGGTAGAGATCTGCAAGGGAGGGTTTTGGTGCTCAGAGGGATGAAATCAAACACATGGGCTTGAGGCCCAAGTAACAGTTACTTGCAAAATGCAGCTCTGTAATTTACAGAACTTACAAAACCACAATTCTAATTATCATTTTGATGAACGTTCCATAAGAACATGGTAGATAGAAGAATGATTTATTCGACTAGATCATTACTGTGTTGGATACACCAGAACAGGGTCAGGAATCTGACATACTGTAGTAGATAAACCTAATTCTGCATGCATGACATCCTCATGGTTTCCCAATCTCCTTTTTTTTGACCAGGTGAGGTCTACATCTTGACATCCAGCAAAAGCTTACCCATGCAGTTACATAGTGGGAGGCTCTACAAATTGGTGGACCCTAAAAGGTAAAAAAAAAAAAAACATTTTACTGTTATCAAGCTCTTTTACATTTAGGCATTTGGCAGATGCTCTTATCCAGAGCGACTTACAATTTTTATCTCATTACACATCTGAGCAGTTGAGGGTTAAGGGCCTTGCTCAAGGGCCCAACAGTGGCAACTTGGTG
>JAQMYI010000039.1:2174694-2187449 GCA_030014275.1 Clariallabes melas
GTTACTCAGGTCTAGACTCAGCAAAGTTATGGGGCAATAAAATGAAGTCAGCTGACCACCTGAATGTACTGAATCACCAGGTTATCACATCTGTGGAGGTTTTCTTCTTCCCCGATGACATGGCCATATTCCAGGACTCTTTTGAAAGAGTGGTTCTGGGAGCATGAGGATTGATTTTCATGAACACATGAATTGCCCACCACATTGCGGCCATAATCGAAGCTAAATTATAACTTAACCTAATCTTCTAAAAGAGTGTACTAACTCATTAGCTACTAAGCTCAGCTGTTTTTCACTTATAAAATGGTGAGATTTATTGCACTGTATCAATGCTTTCTTCAGGCTCCATGCTTGTGAGAACAAGAAAACATTAGTTCTGCTTTTGTTAACGTACAGTGTGACTAAATTAAAAGCACTTGCCGTGGGCAAAGCCACATGTTTCTGGAGCGGTTAAACCCTCCTGTTCACTAGTTAGGAACAGATGTCTGGTTGGTTCACTTGTTGGTTTAAATTTAGTAGCAATGCGATTATAAAATATAGATTTTAAATGTGTATGTAAAGTATACTACAGTATATAGGCTACTCACTGTATGTTTTAGCTTATAGCTCGGGTATAAAACTTTATTCAGATGGAAAACTCCAAGGGGATCCTCCATCGTGTTCCCTTACTGTACCTACCAAATGTGATTCAGGACCGTTATGATTACACGATTATTGTTTAAAATTCTTGATATGCGGGATGTAAAATTTTCCTTCTCACTCTCACATACAGTAGATATGGATCTGTTATTTCCAGTATAATATTTATATCTTTATTTCTGACAGTTATAGAAAGCTGTTTTGCAGATCACATGACCCTCACAGATGAAGATGAGTGTGTAACAGGTCGCACCCTCTGCAGCCGGCATGCACGGTGTACGAACACAGACGGCTCGTACACATGCAAGTGTGAGAATGACTACATCGGAGATGGCTTCAGCTGCTGGAAACGGAAAAGTGGAAGGTCACAGAACGGCATGTACTTCCAATATAAACTCCTGAAACGAGGCAGGACGACAGATACACGCCGATGAAAGAAGCACTGAGAAGGTCCACAGCTGTGCTCTCTCTGGCAATAGAGAAGTGTCAAAAGAGTGCACTGTGTGTGCCTGATGTTTGTTTTATCCTCCGTGTCTTATAGTGGTTTAATTCCGTGTGCATGCGTTCATTTGAACAGCTGTGCTTACTATTAGCATGTCCATTTTAATGACTGCATTAATGGAATCTCATTATGTTTTGAATTATGGACCAAGAAAAAAAAAAAAAATACAGTCTGCTGACTTCCCACCATTGTTTTCCGAGTCAGGCTTTTGCTTATGTAGTAATCCTTTTTCCACCATAAGAGCTTTTTTTGAAACTCAGCCTGTCAAGATGACCGGAATTCTAACGACGCACACGTGAAACCAATTTCATAATCACATCATACTATAAATAGAACCCCAAGACAATCAGCTGTTATTCTGGAGGTTTTTTTCAACACCGTTTCAAAATTATTCATGCAGGTTTAAAATATACAGTACATGAATCCAGATGAATCCAGTAGTGCTAAATGTCCCAAAATGTCTTTTAATTTCCCAGGCCCAAGGCCTCTCAACTTCCTCTTAGTGATTATGATTGACCACAGCTGTTAGCTTCTGTGTGCAACATAAGAAGGGTTTGTTTGACAGCAACTCATTGGGTTGAACAACACACAGAGTACAATGGGAAAGTACAAGGAGTTTAGTACAGATCTGAGAAGAGAATAGAACATTTACGCAAGTCGGGAATTTCTCTTGGAGCCATTTCTAAAAAAAATAATAAAATAAAAAATTGCAGATTCTAAGATCGGTTCAAACCTTTGTCCATAAGCACAACTCAAGACCCACCCAGGCACAGGACTGCTATGATCAAGAAGCCGCTGGAAAACCAGTGTTACTGTCTAACGTTTTTCATCACCATGGACTGAAGCCCTGCCGTCCAAGAAAGAATCCCCTACTCCAAAATCCACACCTTCAAGCTCTAATAAAGCTTGGACATAGAAAAAGTCTTCTGGAGGAAAGTTTGGCGGTAGGTTTGGAGTAGTAAAGGTGAGGTGTTCTCAAGAACACTGTAACAGGTATTAAGCATGATGGTGGTAGCATCATGATTTTGCTTTAACTGGTGCCTGGTGGAATAATGAAGAAGTAGACAATCTCAGAATTTCCTTAGCATTACCTCAAATCATCAGCTAGACATTCAACCAAATATTAAGTGTGCTGTATGTATGCTATTTTTCCTCTATGTGTAATTTAGAGACTGTGCTGATTTCAGAAATCCCAATTCTTGAGAATTTCTTCTGTTACAGATGTTGTGCATCATTCTGCATCAGAAAAAAGACCAGTTAAAAAATTCTTAAAAGGCTACGAAATTTATGTTTAGTATGAATGTTTGTAAAGTATTGTCTGTTGACTGTGGAGCAAAATTTGAAATATTCAAGTTTGAAGGTTGTTTGTTACAGGTTTGGAAGAGAGAACCTGATATAATTGTTCTGGCTGTCAATTAGCATTTTCAAGCACAGTTCCCCTCCCAACTGCACCTCAAAAAAGCCTAAAATGAGAGAAAATAAAACAGTGGCAAGATTGTTAATGTTTATTTTTTCATCAGTATGAATATCCTTAGTTTAACAAGTTCTGGCAACCCTGTGTGCAGGTATAATTCCAGCTTAATTGTTGATGATGATTTTTTTTGTTTTGTTTTGTTTGTTTTTGTTTTTGTTTGATTACAAAAAAAAACATAATATTAATTATTTTCCATAACAATAAATTTGAAAGTAATCTTGGAAACATTAACTTTTTTTTTTAAATGCACAATTTATCTACAAGTTATCTATTGGACTAAATATGGTAAAAAATCTGTCTAAACAAATTATAAATTGAATTTTATAAGGAGTTGAGTTACACATTATTAAAACAGATAATTATCAGTGTCGTTTTGCATGTTAAACTGTATAAATAAATAAAAAGGAAATATTAAATAACAATATTTGCCAAATCATAAAAAACTTAAAATTGTGAGGATAGTACTGGTAATATATCTTATTATTATTATTATTATTATTATTATTATTATTATTATTATTCATCCATTCATCTTCTATATTGTGTATCCTGTGTACAGACCCTGAGGCAGGAGTCAAACCCTCGAACCTGAAGGTAAGAGGCCACATTATTAACCATTATGCCACCATGTCACCTATTATTAGTGGTAGTAGGGATGATGATGATGATGATGATGATGATATATTTTATATACTGTAGACGTCATCTGTAAATACAGCTTTACCCCAGTCAGGGACTTTGATGAAGTCCCTAATGGAAGGGAATAGTCTCAGGAATCTAATTCTAGACAAAATAACCAAAATAACTTTCCCAGAGCTGAAATAATGTGGTGCCATGGCGGCAATGTTCACACACTTAACTCATACAAACATTGCAACTAATATACCTGGAGATACTTTTAGTAATTGAAGAAATAAGTCAATTAGGGTTAATCTGTAAGTAAGTAATGAAGGTTAATTTTCTTTCACTTTAGTTTACACTGTTTCTGGTGAGCATTAAGAGACATTTGCGTTAGAAAAGTAGTCACTTTTATACTTGAGTAAAAGGAGGGATGGCTCAGATGTTATGGATTTTTCATACACATAGGAGAGATGTAACTACATCCTAGCCCCATCAAGCTACAACTTTTCAGGGCTTATAAAGTATATCCAGTCGCAGTGATTAGTGTGTACAAATATCAGCAAAATGTACTAGCAAAATAAGCATATGCAAGTAACTTAAGTAATTTAAGAAGAGTAAGGACGTATTTCTAATTCGTCACTGAACACATTTGGTCAAAAGTCACCATTAATACTTATATATAATAATATTCTGGAGAGGTTTTGTATAAATTATTGCACTAGACCTTGCCACAAAGCAGTTTTTACAGCGGTACCTCAGCATACGAACCATGAACCATGAATTCCACCCCACGAATTTCCGCCTTGAGAACTGACATCTTGCAAGAAATTTGCCTCGAGAAGCAAAGCATTATCAGCACACAAGCAACCAAACCGAGTTGAACCGAATGCCGGGTAAGTCACTCGTACATCCGGGAGCCGTTCTAAACTTGTTTGCATCATTTTATGCAAGATTTAGTGAAGACATAGCACCATGGGTCCCGAGAATGTTATCAAGGACATCAGCGAAAATAAAATGAAGCCACTTTCAGTTTGGTTTTTAAAGCAGCCAGTGCCAAAAGGAATCATAAATTAAAATTAAGTGAGGTTTAATGTCTATTTATCTAAAAATGTATTTTTTGAAAGGGAGGTCAATGTTGGATCATTGGCATCAGCAGCGACAATTCTAGCAAAACTTATTAGTTTATAAAATACTGCTCTCTGGTGGGCATATAATGCAGAAATCTTCTGTACTGTATTGTTACTTTGAATCTGCTGTTGTAATGTAATTCACATATATTTGTCATGTAGTCATACAACCTTGTTGTAATAACTTTTTACTTGTAATTTAAATAAAAAAAAACAAAAGAAAATTATGAAATAGTAAAATTACATGTATCAATACAGCATATACAGTATATTCAGAGAAAATATAATATAAAGGTAAATAAAAGGTTTTTATTATTCAGTTTGCTTGCAATTGGGTTCATCACACTCAGTTGAATGTTGTCAACTAAAATGTTACAAGCAGGTACAAACATAAATAATAACTGTGTGAGCAGGATTTCATGAGAACTCCAAGAACAAGAGTGATGTAGCTGAGGTTGAGGAACTTGCCCTGGCCAGAATTCACACTCCATTTCTACTTTCCCACTCTTGGGGTGTTTCAGTGTTTTGCTGTAGATGCTTTGGAGGGGCGTTGGAGTCTAAATTGGGTCATACAACAAGACAATGATCCAAAGCACACCAGTACATCTACATCAGAATGAGAAAAGAAAGCATCAGGGTTTTGGAATGGCCTGGTCAAAGTCTAGGCAAATGTCCATACACAGATACAGATATGGATATTTTATAGCACAGAACTGATATATAAACATCTGTAGTGTGAGTATGACCCAGTGTAAGAGACGTAGCTTGTCCAGAGACACACCAGTGGGAAGAAGCAGCTGCAGCGAGAGTTTGTCCCTGACCTCATTCATTCTCACCACAGCAGGTGTCACACCGGACCCTCAGGCTCGCACGCAGGGCCAAAGCACCCTGCAACCCTGAAACTTCTTACGGAATGCCAAGAACAAAGGGCTGAAATCAAGGAAAAATGCAGCCTCTTGGAATAACTCACACCACAATGCCTGGAGTAGCGGGGGGAGAAACCTGGTCTCTTTCTTTTCAGAGCCATCAGAAAGTGTCTCTACTAAAGCTCAAATAGAACAACATTGCGAATAAAAGGTTCCAGGCCCCTTTGATTAAATGGACCTCACACTAAGCTGTGTGTAATTTCTACCAGAAACCGGTTTATTTACCGAAAAAAATATATATATAATACGATTTAATGCCAAGCAGTGACTGGGATACACGTCAAGCTAACAAGAAGGGAAAGGGAAAGAGGGAGGGAAGTAAGGAAGGAAGGAGGGAGAAAGGGAGCAGCCAGGATAGCAAAGGCAGAGAAAGTGAAAAGGAAACTGGAAAGTTTCTGCATGTCCTCCGGCTCATTTTCTCCATCCTGAGGAGAGCCGGTGATACCGAGAAGCCTGCGCCGTGGTCCGGGACGGAAAACAATAAATATGTAAATCCAAATTTGGACATCTGCAGTTAAGATGACCCCAGCTCTTTAGGAACTCGCACCCAGCTCGGCTTTCATTATGAAACAATATCGCCGTTTTCCCGGCAGCCGGGGTGAGTGATGACTCGGAGGGGTGCGGAGGGCCAACCACAATATGAAGCCACACACACACACACACACACATATATACACAAGAGAGAGGAGGGAGAGTGTGATGGTAGTATAACCTGCCACCCACGTTGCTGAAAAGAGCGTGCACTGGAAACCCAGGTAGTGAAGTATAAAACCACAGAAACCCCTGCTTTACCCAGACTGCCCCTTTCAGTTAAAGAGAACGGCAATCAGTCTGCCAATGCAGTGCCAACCAGGGGGAACAAGACACTGTTTCCGACAGTAAAGGACAGAGAGACAGAAAGAGAGACGATGATGATGATGATGATGATGATGACAAGTTCTGCCTGAGGTTAGGGTTGAGTCAGGGCTGTGGTTACAGAATCGACTTGCTTCTGATTTTAACACCCTCTTAGACAGCTGATGCTTCACAGCAAGCATGGAATAATGGTCTCTTAAAAATAAATGAATGAATAACATAATCATATCTGAGTCAGATTTTTATACATACTTTATGTTAGCTTAAAATTGGGCTGTGATTGTATAGATTAGTTATAAAAACTAGAACTGTTACATGGTCCATATTAATGGCTGTATCAATTTGTACCATAACATTGCCGAATGCTCAGTTCTGATTGGACAAACGAGGTTGATTCATAATCAATACCAGTGCTTCTGACAGTAGGTTGCATTATTGGGCTTATTAGAATACATTATCATAAGAACATACACAGTAACTTCTCAGATGCTCTAAATAAATGTATATTGTATATTAAATGTATATAAATAGTGATATAGTAAAGTTTACTGTAATGGAGATATTTATTTATGATTTTTGGAAGGAGTCTCCAGTGTCAAGTGCTATGTCTTAACCCACAAACAAACAGTGGGACTTTTTGTCTTTAGACCTCAAAGGTCAGAGCATTATTTGTTATTTGTTTCGGTGTTTTTTTTTTATATAAACATATATAGGGCTCAGGATTGTGCAGTATAGAGTGTAATATCCTTTTATTTCATTTTCATTTTAGTTAATTTTAACCAGCTGTACGAACTTGACTGAGCAAAAAACTATAAACAGGGTCACATAGACAAAGAAATAGCAGAGATACACAAGATCAGGTGTTTTTATGGTTGCTATCGGTTGTTTCGATGACCAAATAATAATAAAAAATAATATGCTCATTTTGAGAGTTCTACATTTTGCAACGTCATTCCAATATTCCGGTAGTAGTAAAAATTTACCCTTTATAAAAGTAATGATCTTTTTTTTTCTACCTGAAAACCCAAATACACCAAGCAAGGCGTCTATAGAAGCACCTATTTTTTTTTAACCGTTTTTGACCTACAGTATTCTGAGTTCCCGGCACGTATCTGTGCCGCCTGGGAACTTAAGGGTTTTAACGAAATTAAATTATTATTTCGACAATCCTGTAATTTTCTTCCACAATAAAATAGATCTCGCCCACGAAGACACAACAAATCCTGATGCAATATGTGGCTGAAAACTGGAAGCTGAAACCAGAATGATGAAAAGAAATGCATTCCTTGAGTACCCCTGGGAGTAAGATTTTCATCCTAATCTACAACCGTATTCCGCATGGATGGGAATTCCTTTTTAAGTGCCATGCTGCAAGGGGAAGGAAGTGGCCAGGAGAGGAGCTGCTGCTGCTGAAAGTGGTTTCTCTGTATCCTGATTAGTCCGGGCGATTTCTCCTTTGATACGACTAATTCTGCTTGAGATCACCTAATGGTAACATAACAGGCGGTCATTCACGGGTCACCCCGAAAGGAGGAATTTAAATCACAATCCTGGGTATTTGAAATATCTGTGTTGGTGGCCTCTATGAGAGAGAGAGAGAGAGAGAGAGAGAGAGAGAGAGTCACGTTGCTGCCTCGCACACGTCCTGTTTAAAAATGTTGAATGAGGGAAGGGGGTGCCATTGGTAGACTACAAAAAAGAGAAAAAAAAGGACCATAGTGAAGGAATCAATTATGCCCCGATTAAATGAAAAGGAGGGTAGCAAAAAGGGTGAAAGCAGTAAATTTAGTTTAGAAAAGAGCTGGTCAATAACCCGAGTTGAAACTTGCAATTCTGGGCAGCTGTTGTTAGGGAGGTTGGGGAGCGCAGAGCGGATGGAGCTTATGGAGCTGATGGAGGTGGTGGTGGTGGAGGAGGAGATGGTGAGGGATCTGGCAGTAGCAGCGATAAGCACAGATTTAATTAGTGTTGTATTGGAAGTGAAACAGTGGAAGCGTTGTGGAGTAAGTCTGAACAGCTGTGGTGGACGTCTGGGTGCTTGGCACTCTCACTTCTCTTTTTCACTTTATAAGAGATTTTCTTGACCTTTTCCCCTTTAAAATCACACTGACTCTCTCTCAAAACGTACAGTAGGTGTGCACTTGTGTAGAGATTTTACAGTCGTGTTGAAATGTTAGCACCTCCTCATTTATTTCTATGTGTTTTTGTGTAAAAACATAATAAAAAGCATATGATCGTAGTAGGTCTTAGAACAACAAATAACTTTTTTCCACTGTGATTTTTATTAATTTTTTTTTGGCCAGAAATGAAGCCAAACAGAAAGAGAAAACATATGGGCAATACTAAGTTTACCCCTTTACTGCTTCCACAGGATTTAAGAGAGTAAGTTGCAGCCAGGTGCTGCTAATCATCAGCCCTTTATTAATTGATCTTCACTAGGTGCGCAGAGTTCCATAAAAGCAGTTTTGGCAGTTTGCTGGTCTAGAGCATTCAGGTATGTGTTAACACAATGCCAAGAGGGAAAGACATAAGCAATGGTCTTAGAGACGTACCTGCTGTAGCGCATCAATCTGGAAACCATTTCCAAACAATTTGGATTTCAGCGTTCGACAGTGAGAAAGATTATGCACAAGTGAAAAGCATCGAAGGCAGTGGCCAATCTTCCCAGAAATGGACGTCCCAGCACAGGCCTCACTGAGCATGTTCAATGCTAAAGTCCATGACAGCACAATTAGAAGAAAACTGAACAAGAATAGTTCGCTTTTGAGAGTTGCCAAGAGAAAGCTTCTTCTGACAAAAAAGGACACGGAAGCAAGACTGAGGTTTGCAAAACTGCATCTGAACAAACCACAAGGATTCTGGAGTCCAATGGACAGATGAGACCAAAGTGGAGGTGTTTGACCTTAATGCCCAGCGCAGAAACACTTCATACCCACTATCAAGCACGGCGGTGGAGAAGTGTGATGTTTTGGGCTTGTTTTTGCAGCCACAGAACCCTGGGCATCTTGCAGTCATTGATACGAACATGAATTCTTCTGTATACCAGAATATTCTAGAGGCAAATGTGTGGCCGTCTGGCCAACAGCTAAAACTAGGATGAAATTGCAACAGGAAAATGATCTGAAGCGCAGCAGTAAATCTACATAAGAATACCTGAATCAGGGATTTGGAATGGTCTAGTCAAAGTTCTCAAAGATCTCAACCCAGTTGACCTTAAGAGAGCTGTGCATAAGCGAATATTTAAAAACATTGATGAACTGAGGCAATGATCTAAAGAAGAATGAGCCAAAACAATATAATTGAATGATAAAGTCATACAGTAAATACTTACTTCATAGTATTGCTGCTAGAGTGGATCTACAAGGTATTGAACAAGGTACCTAGTATTTCCCACATGTTTTTTTTTTTTTTTGTTAAATAAATTAGGTTTATATGTAATTGTCATTTGTATTAGAATTATTAGAATAGAATAGAAAAGATGAGGTACTAAGTTTTGAACATGACTGTACAAGTACACATGTGCTCACAGTAACAACAACAATTCCAATTCCATAACAGATAAGCATTTTGATTCAAAATGAGGACTATGCATCATTTTAAGTAAACAATAAAAACACTTGGGGTGTGCTGTTGCAGGTAAATAATCAGACTTGGCATATGGTGATGTGCTGCAAACTAACAAAATGGTTTTAATGTTCTGACCCTTTAATTAATTGATTGATTGTGGGGGGGGGGGGGGGGGGGTACACTTACTGTATACATAACATTATAGCAGCCAATTGGTAGATAAACTATGTTATGTTAATGAAAAAACACGAAGAGCAAAACTTCTCACAGAGTGCTGACACAGGAAGCTCCTTCCTTAAATTTTACATAAACATATATTTACACAATAACAAAACCATAACAACAATTAAATATGACTTTTATTATAAAGACTTGAATATACCAAAGAGTACTGAGTACTGTGAGGTTTGCTCCATAAGAGTCCCTGTGAATGTTGTTATGATAAAAAAAAATATTACATTAGTACAAGATATAAAATCCTTTGATTCGAATTATAGCCAGCGTTACGGTCACAGCTGCTGTACTAGAAAATTAATCAGCACCTTTTCACCAATTAGAATCAAATGTTTAACAGTAGTGAAGATAACAATTGATGACCATTACTAAAGCCCATTCAATTTATAATGGACTTATGGGCTTCACATACCTGCGAACTCACATCACAATCATGGGAATCTGTCAGCTCACACAAGCAAAAGGGCCGGATATCACTTTCCTCTGAGTGTGTTATGCTGCAGCAGTGTGTTAAGCAGCAGTTCAAAAATATGCAGACACCGGTATAATGTCTCTCAAGGGAAGTATGTGATAGTCTTCTTCCTCCCTGGTTCGTACAGTAACTGTGAGCTTGATGGGAGTGTCCCCTAATGGTGATGGGTGGAAATTGGCTACAACTAAATGAAAAGAAAAAGTTAGGGGTTTCCCTTTTTCGAAGCAATAGGGAATTAAAAGAAATCATGATTTTAAAAAAGTGAGTAATATTTACATTTTAAAAGTTTTTATCATGAAAATAGATCTGTGCCACAATTTGTTGTATTAATACTCGGTATGGTGACTATTTGCAAATGGTTAAAGCATTCTAACCTGGAGCTAATCCAAAAGCCCGGTTCATAACTGAACTTCTTACATAATTGAATATAATAATAATAATAATAATAATTATTATTATTATTATTATTATTATTATTATTATTATTATTATTATGTATAAAAAAGCAGAAACTCAAGGCAGCAAAAAATAAAATACAAACAACCCACTTTTTAACATTTAGAAGCAATTCCTCTCTCTCTCTCTTTCTCACTGTCTATACCGCTTTGATCCTGCATACAGGTTCACGGGCACCTAGAGGAGTCTTAGGATATGCCAATCCATGGCACACACACTTACACACTATGGGCAATTTGTGAACACAAATTAGCCTAATCTGCATGTCTTTGGACTGTGGGAGAAAGCTGCAGTACCCAGAGGAAACCCACCAAGCACTTCACTATTTAATGAATCATTAATAATTTCCTTATAAATAGCTTAATTACCATATTGTTTCACCCAGATATTTTAGATATGAAAAGTGACAAATACTGGACATCTATAATTAATTAATTAATTAATGAAAAAAAATTAATTGGAGACTTGGACCCATCTGAAATTGTTCCTCCACCCTGTTTTGGATGATCTGAGGGAATTTTATGCAACTGGATTATATTATTTAATAAGAGGCTGCGCAACACAGTTTACAGATAATTTTTATATACTATTAATGTCTGTATTAATTATATGAAGATAATGTTTATGCTTCAAAGTGTTCTTCACTTGTTTTTATGGGTACGCTTTATAAATCATTTTAAATAAGTACTTTAAAAAAATTCATTTCCACAGTTAATGCAACAGAGAACTGTCTAGGAATTTTTAGATTAGATTTTTGAAGAATAATCAGTGTAAAATGGGCGGACAAGTGGTTTGGGTCTACGTCCTGTAAGAATATGCTGACATCTAGTGGAACATAAAGCAAAGGCAAACTAAACTAAAGCAGATGATTGTAGATTTGCATGATATTTCCATTCTTTATGTTTAAACTGATTAATTTACAGTTCCCTAGATTTATTGCATTGTGCAAATGAATTTGAGAGAAAATTGCATTAATGACGTTAAACTTTGACCTGAAGAACCAAATGCAAACAATATGCCATGATTTGCTTGTATCAAGATAGCAAGTCATGAAGACCATTAAAATCACAGGCTTATTACTTCAATATGGTGGATAAAGCTTGTTATCTAAGCATGTGGTTTGATTTATAGCTAAGATTTCATGATATTTACCTCCTGGTCGACCCTGGAATCATGTTTTTACAAAATATTCCAAATTATAAAAGAACTAAGTTTGTGTTTAAGAAAAAATGTTTCTTTATATAACGACATTCCCATGTTAACTTTTTTTTTACTTGAAATTCATTGTGCTTGTAACTAGCTGAGTCAAGTGTCTGTCACAGCATTCAGTTCAGGTTCTCTCATTGGGAAGATGTTAAATGTCGCCAGAAAATATTGGAGGAAAAAAAAAGCGTTGGAAAATAATTTTCTCATTGTTTTACATTTACATGTATTACATTTGGCAGACATCTTTATCCAGAGTGACTTACATTTTATTTCTCATCTGAGCAGTTGAGGATTAAGGGCCTTACTCAAGGACCCAGGCTTGGCATTTTCTTCCTTTTTTTTCTTTTTTAAAATCTTAACAATAAATAGCCACATAAACAGACAATATTGCTATTTAAAGGATGATACAGTTTTGTACCCAAGTCTCCAACAACAAAAGTGGACTTGGCCTATATATACTTAAAATAAAATGCGCAGGTCAATATTGCACCGTTCTTTCACAGCAGGTCATAAAAGTAATTGCAGGAATGTTTATTTATGCTCTAATTTCGCTGAACTTAGAGCATAAATTATACTAACTGCTGCGTAATTACACTAATCCAGTGGTTCTCAAACATTTTCTGTCATTCCCCACTTAAGGGGGTGGGCGAATTTTCAAGCCCCACTTGTCAACAAA
>JAQMYI010000039.1:2224347-2238571 GCA_030014275.1 Clariallabes melas
GCTGGAAGGCGGAAACTAGTTCCACGCGGAACTCATTTTGGAAGCTTTAAAACAGCAAATTAAAAACATAAACCTTTGATAAAATGAAGCTATAAAGTCAAACCTAATATATATTCCCATATATCAGCACAGTGTCAGTATCAGTATGTAGAAATTTAACTTTCTCAAGACGATATTATTTTAAACAATCACAATAAATACATATTACGTTGCATTTCACAATGAATTAGATATTAATAACAGTTTTATTTGTATTTTTGCTACATATGCTGAATGTATGTATAGTACTATACTACTGTATATTCTATATATTAGGCAAGCCACCACAATGCACACACACACACACATACACACACACATCAAAGGACGACTCATCATGGCTTACTGCCAAAAAAATAGTACATGCACTATGAAAACTGAACCTTGCACCATCAATTAAATCAAAATGTTGAATAGAAGAGAAGTCATGAGCAGTTATGTGCCAGGTGCTGGTCTTCTTATTTTTAGCTTTAACCTTTCAACTATTTCTAAAAACCACTTTACTTATGGTAGTATACAATATTTATTGCATAGCTTATACATTGCACAACAATATCATCACCATCCTATCACGTCTTCTCACTGCTTTCCATCTTCTCACTTTGGCCGATGCAGAATAAATAATGAACCTGAGAGATCATCTTCTGCTGTCTTTCCATTTTCAATGCACTAACCTTCCAGATCATGTTCATCATACAGCATGCATCACTGTATTTATCTTTAAAGCATCCAGCCCTAGAGTGTCCTTTCACTAGAACATACCATAAATTATATACAGATTCATAATCATTTTTACAATGCTGAACCTAAACACAGATTTTGGTTTGTTATGTAGTGAGACTCGACATTAATATAAAAAAGTAATAATAATAATATATAAAAGCCCTACGATGGCTTTTTCTAGTATAGAAATATCCCGAGATATACAAATCATACCATATCTATTTATGTGGTGGATAGTAGTTAGTTAGTTATGAGGTAGGAATTTTAAATTAGAATGCAATCATTTAAAAAAGATTATTCAGATATCTTCTATTATTTATACAAGTATTAACTTGCATGAAAATGCTTTTTCTTTATAAACATTTAATACGTTCATTTACTGTTTGTGATCTTTTTGTAATAGACTTTGAACAGCTATTTGTGATTATTATTATTACTGTTATTATTAGTGTTATTATAATAATAATTGTTGTTGTTGTAATTTGACTTTCCTTGTCATTGGATTGATAAAGGATCTATCTATCTATCTATCTATCTATCTATCTATCTATCTATCATAAATCTACTTTGTCTTCTTACTTTTGTTATTATTATTATTATTATTATTATTATTATTATTATCGTTAATTTGTGGCTGTTCTTGTGGTTAGAATTTTTTTTGGAATGAATGATCCATTATTATTATTATTGTTGTTGTTGTTGTTGTTGTTGTTGTTTGTTGCAAAAAATGCAAAAAAATATATACTGTATATGTATGTATTTAATATTTAAATAGTTAAATATTAAATTTAAATAGTTATTTAAATGAAATTAAATATATATAAATTAAAACAACATTAAATGTATAATTAAATACCAGGGGTGTGTTTGCTTGCTGCTGCTCCTCCTTCTCTCGGCTCTAACTCGCTCTCGCGCAGGGTTACGCGGCGCGCGCGCGGAGCAGTGGAGCGGCTCGCGACACCCTGACGCCAGGAGAAAGCAGATCCGGTCCGCTCGCGCTCGCTCGCGCGTCGTGCTGAGGGAGGAGGCGCAGGAGGTAGAGTCAACTTTATTTTATTTACAAACAAACAAACAAACAACATAACAACTACAGCTCCCGGAGTGTTTCTAATCCGAATGCGCGAATAGGATCTAGAGGATGATGTTACGCGTTTGCAATGTTTAGACTTTTTTTTAAAAAGGTGTTTGGAAAATGCGCTGGGAATAGCGTGCACGCGCGTGTGTTCGTAGGACTGTTAGTGTTAAAAGTTGGAGGTTGAGAAGTGATGAGGATGAGGATGATGTGCATGGGGTTTGATGTGATGTGATGCTGTGCTGTAAATCAAGCTGTTGTTCATCATGCACAAACCTTTTTTGCGTCCAGTTCTCTCTGCAGTGCTAGAATTGAGTGTGCACTTAAAAAAAACATATGAAAAAATATATATATATATACACATGCAGTATATATTTTTGGATTATTGCATTGCCATAAATCCTGATTGTATTTAATTTTACATTTAATTTGCTCAGTGCATGCCATGAGAATGTGTTATTTCATTTTTGTATAGGTCTCTCCTGCTCTGTGTTCTGTGTTGTACTTGCTGTGAATGTTGATTTCTTGTGTGTGTGTGTGTGTGTGTGTGTGTGTGTTTGTTTGTTTCTTCCATTCTGCCTATTATACACTTGTCAGTGATTAAGGCATCATTGCAGCATGGATGCAGGAGCTCACAGACCGAAGCCCGGGTTCCTGACATCAGTGAAGATGACATATCAGATTACTCAGAGGACAGGAATTCGTCCTTGTCTATGATTTAGTCTGCTTCAGTTTGGTGTTAACCCGCTTCAGTTCTCCGTCTCATCTCTTTATAACTCGAGAAGTGTCTCATAAGTGATTATTAACCATTTTACCCCTTAAACAGCGGCGTTATTTCAGTTTGCTTGTGTGTGTGTGTGTGTGAATAAGAGGGATGTAGGGATGTTTCGGGGCAGCTCAGGGCTCGTGTGATTTGATGATTGTGTGGCAGCTCACAAGGTCATAAAGCTGCTTCTCCATTTGTATGGTCAATCCTTTTTTGGGGGAAAAAAAGTGTTTTAAGTGCTTACTGATCACCATGATTGTGCAATCCCATAGACTGGACATATAATAAACTGTCATTGACGGTTTGCAGAGGTTGTTGAAATAGTTGAAAGGTTAAAGCTAAAAATAAGCTGATCAGCATCTGACACATAACTGCTCATAACTTCCTTTCTACTCAACATTTTGACTTCAAAATGGCGCTCAACCATGGAGCAAGGTTCAGTTTTCATTGTGTACGCACCATTTTTTTGGAGTAAGCCATGATGAGTCGTGCTGTCATGTGTGTGTTGATGATTTTGGCGGCTTGTAGGTGCATTATGGTCGTTTCTGTGTCTTCCGCACACTCTGTGTATACACGGTGTTGATTGGCACTGTTGAGTGACTCGTATAGCCACGCCCACCTCGAGGGAAAAAGTGCTATATTCGTCCAAAAACAGCGCTAGATGATGTGACGTGATCTGGCACAAAACTGCTCATAACTTCCCGTCTACTCAACATTTTGATTTAATTTATGGCGCAGGTTTAACTTCAGGCAGATACCTAACGACTGAAAAAGTTTCATTAAATTCTGTCCCGACAGATGCTATGACAAAATCTGGCTAGACAGACAGACAGACAGACATTTTTCTGAGACTTTTTTTCCTCCAATGTATGAAACATTAAATATATCAGACAAAACCTTTCTTTTATTTATTATAAATAGGCCTGATATTAATACTAATTACGCTAGTGTTCATGAGGCTGATCAGAGCACTTAATGAACAGTCATGAAATGTTTAGGACGCATACTTAATGATCACATGACCGCAACCTCCTTGTTGCATTATTTATCTCGAGCTAATGGAAGTGAATCTTGCTGATAAATAGAGAAAATGTTTAGGTTAGAAACATGCATGAGCGGCGTTCGAGTCAAACTGGGACTTTTGATATATATTTTTTTAAATGCAGAATAAAGAACTCCATTCTGATAGTAAACATGCCTTTTATCTTTCTATGTAATCCCCTGCTACACTAATACACTTATCCCAGTGTTTCACTAGTGCTTGGACACCTTCAAGATAGAAAGTTTTCTCAGTACACCAAAGCCGTGATCGAGAGTCTGATTCTCGCCGGCCTCCCAGGAACTCCATTATAGTTTACTCAAACATGTGGAAATGTCTTGGAGCGAGGTCAGGACTGTAGTTATTACTGTGGCAATAACTCCCAGCCGTGTTCCTGTAACGTGCAAGTGGTGTTGGTGAATGATCGTGTGTACGGTTCACATAGATGGATGCGTCTCTTAGGCAAGTTGGTGACAATTTATTTTCAAGGATCAGGCGTTCCACTCGTCATTCAAGGATGTACGCCCTTCTTTAAAACAGATGTTTTTTCTGCGGTTAAGAGTTTTTCTTAAAGGCTTCTGTAAATGTCAATCGCTTTTAGGCCTTCATTCACAAAAAATTTAATCAGAGGTCCTGGTTTGACTCGAACACCCCTTGTTACAGAATTTTTTCCCCTGTTCTTGATGATGCACTTGTGTGTGAGTGTAGTGAAGTCATTGTCCGTGCTCTTTGTTAACTTTTAGTCAGTTGTAGCTACTTACGGCTAGTGCTCGATACGTCATGTGATATTGGTATGATGACGTATTTAGTTTTCTAAATACTAATATAACTGATAATCAGATGTAACTAGACTATGTAATAATGTAGTAATTTTGTGTTTTTTTTTTTTTTGTGTTGTTTCATCTTACCATCATTACATATATCATTTTGTTTAAAAGAAAAAAAGTGCCTTTTGGTGTAAGCTATGAAAAAAAAAAATCTTAGTCGAAACTTCCAACATGGTCTAAATAACAACTAAAAAAAAACTTTTATAACAATAATTAATTTTTTGATCATGATATATTGTGCTTCATGGATGTGAGGATATGAGATATCGTGTAACAGAATCCCTCAAAACTACAGTATGTATATTAGTTTGGTGATGTTTCTGATTTTATATAATTTTTTTGGTTAAATGTAAATTTTTAAAAATAATTTTATATTAGTTAAAAAAGAATTTTTTTTTTATTACTTACATTACAATAAAAAATGTAAATCTATATTTCATTCTTTCTGTAATAACGTCCCATTTAAAACAAATACTTTTTCTTTTTTTCATCCTTATTTTTGAATCATAATTTTATCTAATGTTTTGCTGCGAATCCTTTCACAATTTCACTGGAATGTCATTTATATTTAACAACTAAAAAATACACAAGAATAATGAATCGACTGAATTAAACAAGTCCTTTATTAATCAGTAATCATGTACAGAGCTTCCTGTTGTTCTTAGTAACATCATGTCAGATATAGAGTGGAACAATTAGAGAACAATAAAAAAACAACTTGACTGATACGACAAAAGTATCGCATCATTAGTTTCTATATTCGATATCCATGATGTAGACATGTGGTGTGTAGCTTTGTTCAAAGTTTCCCAGCAGTACAGTCGTTTTTCATTGTTAAAATATTGTTTAAAATGAATAAATAAAATATAAATAATAATAATAATAATTATAACACTTGATTTAATGTTTGCAACTAAATATATATTTTCTGTATTTATAGTAAAATTATAAAAAAAAAAATTAAACACTGAAAGTAGAAATAAATAATATAAATAATAAATTTTTAAATATTAAATCAGTTGCTTACTATCAGTTTTTAACAGATTATTGAAAAATTAATTTTAAGTTTAAAATGTAGATAAATTTTAAAAGATATCATTAAATCCAAATTGTTTTGTCTCATTGAATATCATGATATGATGCACACACACACAACAACAACAACAACAAAACCTCATGACATATTAGATTAATGTTTAGAAAAATCCACTTCAAGCTTTTTCAAATCTTTGGGAGGATCATATGAACCCCGTCTCTCTCTCTCTCTCTCTCTCTCTCTCTCTCTCTCTCTCTCTCTCTGACTGCATACCACAGGTGATGTGTGTTAATTTACCGTCCCAAACATTTGCCCTCCATGTGTGCACAGGCACAATGTGTACTCGGCTCGTCAGGCTCGTCCTGGCTCAGAGCTCCTGGATCCGCCGCCCTCTTCATTCCACACCGTTATGAGAATAAATTTCCTGAGAAGTAGACGTGAAGGCCATCGCCAGTGTAATTCCTCCATCTGTCCATCTCCGCTTTACTTCCCCTCCACCCTTCTTCCCTGTTTTTTTTTTTCCCTTTCTTTTTTTTCCCCCTTCCTCTTCTGTACATCCCGGCTCGGAGCTAATGGAGGTTCCAGGCTTTGATAAATAATGTACGTTCTTCATAATGCCGAGTCCCCGGAGAGGGCCGAGAGAGCATCATTACTGCCTCCTAAATTGATTAACGGCACTGGAGCGGCGCAAAATGATACATGGAGATGATGCGCAGGGGGTCGGGCTCGGCGGAGGCGTGCCATGGGGGCCACATTAGCCCGGGTTTGTGCGCGCTGCTAATATTTACGTGCACTCAGGCTCCGAGAGCTTCGGCCGCAATTATTGGGCTTTTATGGGATCCGAGAACGCCGTTTCACTTCATTTCAATTCTTCAACGCGAGGCTCGCTCGGTGGCGCATATATCACAGTGTATCAATTGTCTTCTCGTCAGGGGTTCGCTCTTTATGCGTATAAATTATCTTCTTTTGTAAAATTCATTCCATAAAACCGCTGCATTACTACATCTTAAGTGGATTACGGGCATTAAAACGGGCCAGTAATGTCAGAGGATCGCTCTCTGCTGCATAATGCGGACATTATTGCCGTTTATACTGACAGGGACACAGCGAGGGGATTAATGCAACTAATGTCTGTACGGATTGTATCGAATGTTTTTATAATTTGTTCTTATTCTTATCTAGAAGATATCTACAGTATGAGAGCTCCATACAAATAAGTCATCAGGAAAACACATGCAGCGACTAAAATTATTTTAAAAGAAATTAAAGTTAATGGGAAAATGTTAATGGTACAAAGAGAGGAAATCAGAAATATGAGCTAAAAAAATAATAATGAACATAATGACGAATTATATAAACCTGGAAATGTGCACAGAATTAACAGCATGGCAATATTTTTCACAATAATGTAGTAATTTTATATTTTTTGTGTTGACTTTTTTTATCATTATATATATATATATATATATATATATATATATATATTATATATATCATAAAAAAAAGAAAACAGTACATTTATAAGATTTTTTTACTGTAAGCTGTATATATACAGTATAAAATAATAAATAAATCCAAAAAACTAATTTATTCTAGTATAAGTTAGCACGCATGTAAACTTAATACTAAACATATACTAAAATGTGAAATAACAATTGTACTCGTGTTGTACACTCGAGCTGTAAAACTCTTTGTGCTCAGCAGGGTTGCCAGATCCCACACCCAAAGTATATCCTAGGCCTTAACACTCCAAAAAAATGACATAATGGTTAAATTTATGCTGTATAAGTATGTAAAATATATATATATATATGCACAGACTTTCTTTCAGTAAAGTTAGACTAATAATTTATTACCAGCCAAAGACAGCTTTTTTGAAAGATCACAATCTGGCAACACTTCACATGCAGCTTTGCACTGCGTGACAAATCCAGAGACTCGAAAAAGGGAAAATCCGATCGTCTGTTTCAGATTGGAAAGGAAACATCCGATAGGGTCTAACAAGCAACAAGCCTGTGTTCTTTGATCGTCTGGTTTTGTTGCATATTTTTCACGCTGTGCCAAGTTTAGCGACTTATTTATTTATTTATCTATTTATTTCTATGATATTCATACAGGCTATTTTTTTATTCATTATTTTTCAAATGAAGAACATCAGTCAGCTGCTACCTATTAAGTAATGTTGAGTTTTTTATTTATTTATTTTATTTTTTTTAAATGATGGAAAAATGAAGGGAAGTTGATTTCTTTTTTTCCGTTGACTCATCATATTGTTGTCATTATATTTGTGCGACTCGGGAGCATGAGTTTCCGACCGGAATTCCACATTGAACAAATTGAACGATCGTTCCGTTGCCTTTTTCTGTATCACAGGTGAACTTCTTTAAAACGTCGACTGCAGCATGAAGGCAGCACAGCTACAGCTACCTTCACATCACCAAATCCAATTTAGGTTTGAGTTTTTTTTAATATATCAATGGCACCATATGTGCAGAGAAATTCGAAATACCGTTTCTCTCTTCATCAAGTGTTCACAGTGCAAGATAGACAGTCTGTATAAAAATATCAGCAGTCAGTATAGAAACTGATTTTCGTATAAAGGTACAGAAGTGTGCTTAGAATAAATAGATATAAATAAACCGAGTGAATATGTCTTGTAAACATCTGGATTAATATCCAGCTGAATGAATGTAAACAGTGAATTTTGTTAATATATAAATATACATCCAAAGGGTCCAATAGATGTGAGGCTGCAAACATACATCTAAATATATCTGAAGTTCTGAGTATTTGTAAGGTACGAGACAGGTAGCAGCTGTACAGTATGACCGTAGCTACAAGAGCACTGCAGTAGTAGATATTTGGGGCAACAAGTCTGTCCGAGCAAAACAGGAGCAAACCTACAGGAATATATCAGCGTTCGAGATCATTTCAGTGTCCTTTCAGAGGACAGACGCGTCCATGTTAGAGTCAGATTAACGTCATTTGTAATTACGAACGTGAACCGTCATGACATGCGAATCCGCTATGACCGAACAAATGGGAGTTGAACAATGTGACGTGTAACGTTTTCTAGGACAGAAGACGTTTCAGGACTCTGGTGTTTCTGTAGCATGAGATGCATTAACTTTTAAGATGGGAAAAAAAGAATGAATTCTAAGAGACATTTAAATAGTGCTAATTGAATTATTTCAATAATTAAGGCTTATTGGCTAATTGACCCTTGGACGTATATTTGTATATTAACAAAATTTGACATTTAAATAGTGTAACATTTAAATGCAAGTATAAATGAATAAAAAGTTTGATAGAATTATAATTTTGGATGAAAGTCAAACTTTGTTTTCTGTGCTCAACTCCGATTCATTGAGGTTTATCCCTCTGAAGTGCTGATTGTGTGTGTTTAAAAAAAAAAAAATTATTCATGCTTTTGTGCTGAAAAGAAATTCCATTAAATTGGCGCTCCTCATCCTCCTACACTATACAAGCCTCCACAGATATTTTGACTCACCTAAACTGGCATAGAGTCAATATTTAGAGTATCGAGCTCTCGAGTCAGGATGCGGTCACACCGGCGGTCAGATAATATGGATCCTCAAGTCCGGATTGAAAGAAGGTCAAAACGTTTTGGGCCGAGGCGTGTGTCAGTCATGCCGGCAGGGTGTTCAGCTCGGTCACGTGACCTAGAAGCAGATGGTGAAGGACACGGAAAGCCGACGCGACCGTCCGTGAACGCGGCCCACCTGCAAGAGCGCGGAGCCGTGTTTGGGTTAGAAAAGTGTGTTTTCAGAGTTTTTCATCGTACGCCAGTGAGGTTTTTCTCCGGAGTAACACCTGGATGGATGTTTGCTCGGATCTACACCGGGGTTTAGACCTTGAGAGAAAGCCTGCTTTAGATAAACCTGCGTCAGGCAGCGGCGTAGCAGCAGAGCTAGTGCAGGTGTTGGGCAATTTTTTTTTTTCCAGTTAGTCACGCTGAAAATATGAGGAACAAATATGAGAACTTTGCTGACGATGGAGTTTTTCGCTTACTGTCAGTCTGGAAGGCAGAAGTTCACAAAGATGTCTGGTTTCACTGCAGAGGGGAATCTCGAGCCTGGAAAATGTGCTTATTCAAATCATAATGGACTTTTTTGGCTTTTTGTATATTTTTGTATACCTGAATATGTTTCTCGACAAAAGAAATTTATTTCAACCTAAGTAGAGGCGTTTCTGCAAAACACGATTTGAATTTACCTACATAAAAATATTTATATATTTTTAATTGAAAAGAAGGAAAATTATTTAGAATAGCTCAGAAAAAGTGTATTGATGTTTATATTAGATTTTTAGATAAATTAGATATGCATAGAAATAGAAAAAGACATATTTTCCAAACAATTCACACAGTAATGGAATAATTAATTTTTCCGTATTTTAACACGGTGAGTTAACACTAGTCAGGACTGTGCAGACCAAATGTGTCAGAATATTGATTTTTCAAAACAATTGAATTTAAAATTTTATTACCAGGGTTCACCCGATATATAATATTATCACAACACCATTTAATTTGTATTGTGATTCTTCAGTATCATGATTTTATAAATATTCTGATTTGTTATTATTATTGTTATTATTATTTTTCGAATTTTGTTACAATTCTAAACAAACTTATCAAACAATTTGCAGCCACTACTCAGAATGCTGTGCTGCCTGCCGGTATGTGAATAGTTTAGAGTGCACCACCTGTAGGGTTATAGAGGAACTGCACGATTTTTCCACCTTAAATGTAAACATAAAAGTACATGTCTAAATCAAAATTTTCCCCAAGTCTAATATGTTCACATGTATGACAAGTTCCTGTTTGTTTCTATTTTGATATTTTGCAGACGCTCTTGTTGACACACATCCTGCATTGCGGTGAAGATCAAATTCTTTATGACGCATGATGGTGTATGATGAATCACTTTAAGCCAGCGTATTTAAAATGTATTAACCAGTATGTGGATGTAAAACGGGACATTGTTGTAAACTGAAATCTTCCCGCAATAGACATGAGAGAACCTCATGGACCAACCAGTGGAATTACAGGAAATTAATTACAGGAGGTAGTTTATATTTATTAAAAAATTTGTAATTGAAAGAAATAATAATAATAATAATAATTTATGTTTACTTTTACATGTTATAAGAGGATGAACGTTAGAAACCAGTAAATATGTACATTAAAAACTCTATTAGAATTAAAATCATCATTGGTGCCTGACTTCAAATATTGCTACCTTATTATTAATAAAGCAAAAGCCTGCGCTCTAGCTGAAGATGTAAAGATGTACGTCAGTCTGTCCTCTACCTGAGACATCTGTGTTTCCCATTTAGGTTCAGTTTATTCAGGTGTCTTTGACCACGTGGCCTCGAGGTCGAGTGCCGCCTGCAGTGGAGTTCATCTGCCGATGTCGGAAGCGTAAAAGCACAAGAAGTAAAATTACAGAGCGCTAACTAAAACGATCAGACCCCCCACGAGTCAGGAGGTAATTTGGGCTGGAAGTTTCTCAGGGGTGGAGGAAGAAAAACACCGACATTGGCAATTTGGATAGAAATAAAATGACTAAGTAGCACCTGTAGAGGACGTAAAACAGTAAGCGCTGTAAGCTGTCTTGTGTGATGTGTTTCTGTCAGCTTTACACTTCTGGACCCTGAAAAACTAAATATAGGTGGGCTGTGAAGAACGTAATTTTCAGATCCGATTGTGGTCTGGGTTTTTATCTGAAAATGTTTTTGTTTTCGGCTTTAAATCATTATAAGTAGCTTTTCGAGTATGTTTAGGGTAACTGGAAGAGGAACCATTGTCCTAGTCTTTAGTCTTTGGGAAACTGAACATTGGAACTGTTCGAATTTAACCGAAAACAGTCCTTGTTTTGATGCATGGCATGCTCGATTTTCTTTAATACAACAGTAACAGACTGTTGTCGAACGATTTATGAATTTGTTTTTTAAATTGGACAAGGCAGGGACGTTCCATGAGTGGGGACATCCTGGCATGACCCCACTAGGACTAACTCCGACCTTGGAAAAACTTCATTTCATGAATTATTAGATGTCAAACTTCCGTTCATTCAGTGTGTGCTAGCTGGACTACAGGCAGGGATTTTGAAACGTTACTTTTGACAATTGTTGAGTCGGCAAACGACATAACGTTAAACAGGTGGTTTGGGAGGGTGGGAAGAGATAAAAGTGCTTGTTGCTTGGAAATAGAACTGTTGTATAAAAGCAGTATGACGCTCATGAAGTTGTTAAAGGAGATCCCCCTAATAGTGTTTTGTAAGGCTAAGCCTGTATGAATATGACAATCAGGTGAATATAAGCTTAAATCCTTTATTGGAGGAAAAAAGTTAAGTACATGTTGACGGGGGACACGGGGGTGCTGGAGGTAGTGGTGCGGTGGTCGGGTGCTCAGCCTCGTTTTCAATGTCCATGCCCAAAGCATAATGCTTCCACCACCATGCTTCACCATAGGGATTGTTTTCGCCAACCATAGCCCTTTGTGCCAAAATGTGTAGCCCCATGTTTGCTGATACTCCATCATGCCCCCCCCCTCCCCCTTTTCTACTCTTTTAGCCGAGATTTGTGGTTTGTCCATGCTTGAGTTTTCCTCTGAACAGCTTCTTTTAAGAACAATGGATCTCTTTACCTGTTTCAGAGTTACCCTTGGTGTTTGCGTCGCTTCTTGTCTAGTTGTCACTTCCCAGTCTCTGACTTTTTATGGACAGCCTCCTCTACGCGTCCTATGTATTCAGGTGTGTTCTCTACCAAACTCTGGGGTTGTTCAGAAAACAGGTGATTCTTTAATTGCACACGGGTTGACTAAAATTTTTATGTTTTACATCCAAAAAATTTTGGAAACCGAATAGACTTATAGATTTTCTTCCTCCATTTTTAATATTTCAGGTTGATGGTCTGTAAGAGCTACTGTAGGTATTGTTTCTAATTAGGACATGAAGTTAAACATTTAATTTTAACTTGTTCTGATTTAGAGTTTCTAATTCCAAAATAAAACCAGATCATAAAATTTAACCAGAAAAAATGCAGTTCCAACCTCATTTTTGTTGTTGTTGTTTTTGGTGTGGGGTGTGCCTTTTACCCCGCCGAAGTGAATCAGAAGGGGAAAACCAGACTTTTCTTCGCCCACGTTTAAACCTCCACCAGAGTTTTATTCACTGACTAGACTTCAGTTATCTAGGCTAAAGTTCAGTTCCCAGCGAACATCCTGTTCATAATGTGATATTACTTGACGTGCCACAAATCTATTATTTTTTATTTTTTAAAACCAGCTTTAATCAAGATTCAAAGAACTTTATTGATTTCAGACAGAAATTGCTTTACAAATTTACAAATAGAACAAACTTTTCATAGTATTATATGCACTTACACTATATGAATAAAACAGATGAATAAGTTTTTAATTTTTTGCACTGGAATGATCAAATTTGCAAATCACACCCAATTTTTTTTATTTGAAAACTGATCTATGAAAACTTTCAATGCAACTTCTGTTACTATCTACATTCTACCCTAAAATTATAAAATGTATACAGAATTCTATTCAATATTCTGATATATAGCCTAGTGCAAAAAGTTGCATACTCTTAAGACAAAATTATTTTTTTTATAGATTGGAGCAGGTGTTCTTTTTTCATGCTTAATGATTTATTTATTTTTATTCTGTACATGTAGGTAAGGGATAAAACATCAGTGAATGCTGTTATAGGAAAATAATGAACAGATGGGTTGTGTGAGGTGGCTTGACATAAAGCAAAGTCATTGTTACAACACTGAAGTTGATTATTTTCCTACTACAGCACATGCCTGAGTGCTAATTTGTGCTAACCCTCTTACACCACAGCATTTTACAATTGCTAAGACATTTTCATCGTTAAATATTGCTGCACAATCAATAGCATAAAAATCACAAATGCAAATGTTTAATCATAAATTTATTACATGCTGTATACACAGTCTAGAATTTATGTAGCGTTTTTAAAAATGACTCAACATTCATCAGAATCCAGAATTCAGCAATGATGTAGAAAAATATTATCATCTCAGTTCAAATGGGAAAGGGAGGGCTAAGTACCGGTACCACTTTCATATCAGATCAAAGCAAGGAGGTCATAGCACAGCCTTTGAACATAGTTTCTCACTTGTTTATTTATTATACTTTTATTTATTTTTATTTTATGTGTGTTTGTGTGTCTTAATGAAACTATTGGAAATATAGAAATATAATTTTTTTTTTTTACAAATTACAGTGGAACCTCAGTGTATGAACGTTCCGCCTTAAAACTCTAATGTAGCAAGAAAATTGCCTTGGAATACAAAGCATTAAGTTGCGCGTACGTCCGGGAGCCGGTCAAAACTTGTTTGCGTCATTGGAAAGCCAAGCAAAGCATGTTTACATTATAGGGCTGTATTGAATATTTTAGTAATCGAGTATTCTACCAAAAAATGTCATCGAGTAATCGGATAAAATGTACTTTTGCTTAATTAAACAGTAATGTAAAATATATAGGAGAAACAAAGATTAATTGGTTTTCTTCTTAGAAAAATCAACTTTTATTTTTTAAATGCATACAGCATTTTTATCAAAATTAAACATCGTCATTATTAGGGTTGTTCCGATTCCGATACTGGTATCGGAAATGCTGCCGATACCACGAAAAAAGCTGGCATCGGAATCGGC
>JAQMYI010000039.1:2283653-2298759 GCA_030014275.1 Clariallabes melas
TTCTAATATGAAGTCACATTAGGGGGTGGGGGGATCTAATCAGCTTGTTTAAAACCTGGCCAATACAGAAATGGAGAAAAAATTAACAAAAGGAAGGTATTTTTCTCCTTATTTATTTATTTATTTATTTTTGGGGGGAGACCAATCTGAATGTCTAAAAAAAGAGTCTAATGTTAATTTGTAATATAATAGGTGCCCTTTAATGCTTTACACTTTCTTGTTCTATTGGCAGATTTAAAGCATAAAAACAATTAAAAAAAAAAAAGTGAAATGTAAAAATTTGAGATGAATGCACAAATCTAAACAGTAAAATATGTCTGAGAATAGGTCATTAAAAATTGTAGATTTGGTTTATTGTATTCTATTAAGAAGCAACAGAAACAAAATCGCTTTGACTTGGTTTAAGATATTTTCACTTACTAAGATCTAATCAATTCAGTTTTATTAGTATAGCGGTTTTAACAATGGACACTGTCCAAAGTAGCTTTTACAGAAATCATTTTTACAAAAATACAGATAAATAACCTTTTTTTTTTTTTTTTTTTTAAATGAAATGAAATAAAATTTATAGTTTTATCAGTTTGTCCCCAACGAGCAAGCCTAAGGTGACAGCAGTAGAAGGAAAAACTCCCAGAGAGAACATGAGGAAGAAACGTTGAGAGATTTGAAACTCAAAAAGGAATCCATCTTCATTTGGGTGATAACGGAGAGCATGACCATAAATAAATCCTGTCAATAACTGTTATATGGTCAAATCTGCAGATTTATAGCATGAAGTCCATTTTGTTGAGGTTTAAACTGTTCACTGATTAAGATTGAGACTTGGCAGTTTCACAAGTCGTAGTCACAAGCCATTGGAAATGACACAGTTAATATCAGTGCAAGAATAGATTTGACATGAGTTAAAATATGTGAGAGTGTATTGCTCCATATTCATGTATAAAATATATACGAGGGGGAGTCAACAATGATCCGCACTCTTGGCTGTTGAATTTATTTTAATTAACTTTTAGAAAAGACAAATACATCATCTTCCAACATGATCTCCTTTTTAATACACTTTGTCCATCTGTTAACAAGCTTTCGTATTCCCACATTAAAAAATGTTTTAGGCTGAGCTGTGAGCCACGAATGCACCGCTGTCTTCAGTTCTTCATCAGAAGTGAATCGTTGTACTCATAGGGCTGCTTTCAGGGGACCAAACGGGGGAAAGTCTGATGGAGCGAGATCAGGACTATAGGGAGGATGCACACTACATACAGTATTATTCATACCATGGTAATAATTATATATAATTTATATAATAAATATATAAAAATAAAAAACATAAAAATATTTTTTGCTTTTTTTTTTTATATCAAAATTGACACATGACTATAAATAACATGCAAATAAAATCTAATGTAAAACTAGCTTGTGTAAGAGTCAGAACTTAAAAATTCAACGTAAAGAATCACGTGTTACAATAAATAACTAATTCCTAAAAATTGAAGGTGAAAATGAATCTTATAAAGGTCACATGAAAAAACGAACAAACAAACGGACTGCTAATAAAAGTTATACATTTTACAAAAATATATAAACCCATGCACTGTGTGTAAGAAGTGTGAAAGCTTTGAATGTGTGGACAAAATTTCGAATTTCCTGTATGAGATTTGACTTTTCTGTTAATCCCAGTCCAGCAGTAATCACAATGAATAACAGTTAAATAGAGAAGAAAAAAGTGCTACTGTTGTGTGAGTGTGTGTGTGTGTGTGTGTATAGAGAGTGTGAGTGTGTGGAGACTGGTCACGCTCTGAAGCCTGACAAAAGCCTCCATCTCCCTGCTGTGTTTGCTGTACTCTCCCCACTCACACTCACTCTCACTCTCTCACACACACACACACACACACACACACACATACACACTGTGACTGCTCAACTGGCTGCCTGACCATCTCTCTCTCTCTCTCTCTCATGACGGATGAGTGTGTAAAGCATTTCCTCCAGGGTGGTGGGCTCTGTTTCGAGAGCTGAGCTGCTGCAAATGATCCCATGAGTACGAACCTAATGATGCTGGATTTGTGCTGCAGGAACGTTAGAAGTCCGGAGCTTTCGAAAGGCTGTAACAGAGACCCAGTTCGGTTCCTTCGGTTCCCTTTGGGCATGGCGTAGAACTGAATGATCAGTGTGTGTATGTGTGTGTGTGAGCCTTTTTTATGGCGTTAAGCATTCCAGCAATAGAAAGATCAACAGATTATGTTACCGTTTCATTTTCATGCAAAACCTGACATGCCTGTAGGTGGTCAACGCGATAAGGCTTTATTAGTTGCCAAAGGAAAAGCTCGCCTTGCTAATGGTGTGTGTGTGTGTGTGTGTGTGTGAGTGTTTCAATATCTCTGTAATTCTCCCGTCTGCCTCTGGGCTGTGTTTGAGTGCTGATCCCATAGAGGAAGCACTGGCGGGAATAATCAGAGTTTAACAGCGAGAGCAGGCGAACACGGTAGACCTCTGGTAATGGATCTGAGTGAATAATTATTGCGAGGTACAGCTTTGGATGATGGTATTGAGAAAAAAAAAAGGAGGAGGAGGAAAAAAAAAAAACAGATGAGTTCCACTGGATGACTCATTGGCATAAAAGAGAAGAGTGCCAGCGCTCAGTTAATGAATTCCATCTGGTCTGTATCGCAAAATCAGTGCTGGATCAGACTGGGGTCTCCCGGGTTGGCCTTTCCGAGAGCGAGGGAAAGAAAAAGAGAGGGAGAGGGGGGAGAGAGAGAGAGAGAGAGAAGGACTCTTTCCCGTGGTTCCGCCCCCGTATGTTTGATGTCGAAACTGCCCTCTTTAGACTGAGATATGTGCATTGTGGTCTTCTCATTTATCCTGGCAGCGCTCTCTTCATTCACAACGATACCAAAGAATCTCAAGATGGCGCCCGGATCCTCCTCAGGCCACGGAACCCAATCCTTTATGATCCGCCCTCTAATTGCTCACTTTGCCAGTTTAAGAGAAAACAGCTGCTCGCTGACTGCAAAGCCAAGACAAACCTTTCTTTGCGGGACAGACCATCATCATCATCATCATCATCGTACAGATGTACACTTTTTTTTTTTTTTTTTTAAATAAGCAAAAGAAGATCAGAGTATGGCAGCGCGCCTGTTAAGGAGGTGAACCGGCTTTTCTGTGATGCATCGTTTCCCAAGCGGAAAAAGGAGACATCAAGAGAGGCAGGTTGCCTCTGCGCCCCTCGCCTGGCTCCTTCATCTCTGTCTTGTAGCGATGATATAATAAAACAGTGGACAGGCAGAGAGTGCGGTGTGTCTCTCCCTCCTGGCCCTACTTTCAAACATCATCGCTGCTTTGTGTATCTGGAGAGCTAGACCAGAAGCTTTGATCAGGTCAGGGGGGTTCATCCCAGCTGAAAACTGGTGCCATTGTGCCCTTGAGCAAAACACCGAACCCCATCTTGCTTCATTTTTGGATAGTGCAATCTGCTTTAGGCAACAAAAAAAAAGAGAGAAAAGAATCATATAAATCTGTGGAGTGTTTCTTACAGGTTAAAGGACTCCAGGCTGTGATATAATTATCCAGTCATTTGAACTGCTAAAGGTAAACGTTTCATCTAAAATCAAGATCCAGCTCGATCGTGCTGCACGTACTGTAGCTGCCCGTAATACTCGGTTCCGTTGATAAAAATGCCAACAGGAAATAAAACACCGGCGGTTGTGCTGTTAAAAGAAAATAATCAACGACTAGGAGTGAGGCTTGATCTATATACTGTAGAGCAGAGTTACTGTACCAACCCCAGTGTTGATTGTTTTCCAATAACTGCAGATCCTGAAGTGTTTTATTCCTCATACACACACGATCGGTTTGCCAACAATTACAGTTTGTTAATTAAATAACTTGTTTTTTTCATCCATTTATATTATATAAGTGTAATAAACTGTACTTTTTTTTGTCACTGTGGTAGTACTCTCAAATGTTCATCTTTTTTTTTTTTTTTTTTACCTATAGATTGTATTCAAGGATAAAATATAATATATACTTGTTTCCAGGTAATTGATACATATTAAAGTTACAAAAGAGTATTTAGACTATAATTAGTCATGTTTAATGCTGTGGAACGTCCAGAAAAAAAAAAAAAAAGTTTTAATGGTTATACTTGGAAAGCTCTGTTATGGAAATATTATTGTAGTTACAGTACAACCCAAATTATCAGTCTAGGCAAAGCTGAAATTTTACCTGTTTGTTGGCTACAGCAGGAAGCGTTGTATTCTCATAGTTGCCAGTTCCTGTCCCAGGGTTCCCATCTCACACCTCAAGGGTTCATGTCCCAGAGCTCCAGGGTTCCTGTCTAACAGCTTAAGGGTTCCTATGTATCTTATAGCCCCTGTGTTTCTCTCTCACATCTTCAGGGTTTCTGTCTCACGTCTTTTGGGGGTTCTGTCTCACAGCTCTAGGGTTTCTGTCTCACGTCTTCTGGGGTTCCTGTCTCACAGCTCCAGGGTTCCTGTCTCACATCTTTAGGGTGTCTGTCTCACAGCTCCTGGGTTTCTGGTCTCTCCATTCCAGGGTTTCTGTATCACAGCTCCAGGTTGTAGAAAGAGTTAAAAGGATAAAGCTAAAAATAAGCTGATCAGCTTTATTATGTTATTAGATATTATTATTTCAGGTTGAAGCCCAGTTACATGTCTGCCTGCAACAAAGATGAATCTTTAAAACTGTCATTTCACAAAATTTTGGTTGTGACAACATTACATGATGTTGGTTTCCACTGGATTGGTGGCTAAATGTTAGGAAATGTCACAGCAAGATTTTGAATCTACTGTTATTTTATCTTATTACAATTAATGGGAAAGAGAGGATATAGAAAAGCCTTATTTACACTAAGTTGTACTTCTTTCGTCGTCAGATAAACACACTCCCTGTTCATAGTAGATCGGTTGAAGATGAAGTTTTGTCTTAAAGCGTCTCCAGCGGGTTAAAATTTACTTCAGCGCTGTTATTTCAGCCAAAGTGGAAATATGAACTAATCCCAGTAAAAATATTCAGTTTAGCTTTTCTAATTAATATCTATTAGTGCAGGTAGCACATTAGTAGCTTATTTTAAAGTAGATTATAAAATCCACCACGTAACGGTTCATAACATCGCTTTTACTCAACATTTGGATTTCTTTTATGGCACAGGTTAAACTTCAGGCAGAGATCTGTACTGCAAAAGTTTCATTAAATTCTCACAATTTTGCATGATGATGTGACGTAATCGAGACTGGTTTCAGGTCCTTCAATTTTTTAAACGTTATCATTGAAAGAGCGAATTCTGACCAACATAGAGACGAACCCTTTATTTTATTTATATAGATAAATACAAATCATAATAATTAATATAATAGGATAGAAAGATAGACTTTCAGACAGACAGACAGATAGATAGATAGACAGATGTTATTCAAATAACTATATAAATATACATATAATCAGTAATTTAATTTATTTATGAAGCACCTTTCACGTGTTGAATCAAATATTTCATGAACAGGAAGTGACATAAAAACAAGCACAGAGAGAGGGAATTAATGCAGATATGAAGGCTGTCTTTCTGCAGAGTGTGCGCGTGCCCTCGGGGTGTGTGTGTGTGTGTAATTGTCTGCAGGTGATTGCAGGCTCATTAATTGCGCACCGGACGTGGGACACTAATTCGGGGGGGTGGGAGGAGGTCAGGCAGGAGGGCGGAAGGGTGTGCAGTGTGTGTGCACGCAGATGTGGCGTGGACATGTCTGTGTAATGAGAGCGTTTATTAAAGCGCATCGTGTCCGTCCCTAACGCTAAATAAATTAGTTTACGTGACAGCACACACACATATATATATATACACATAGTTGTTAGCTGTGACTTTGCGCTCTCCGATGTTTCCCTCCGCTGGACTTTTCTCTCACACTGACTGTCCTCTCCTCAGCTGGGCCGGATGCGCGCGACCTCACTGCCCATACAGACACATCAAAGAAGAACACGGCACAGGTGCGCGCGCCGGAAGTGCGCGCGCGGCAGCTGAGACAGGTACGTTGTAAAGATGGGCGTGGCCTAAATCAGCACGTGGTGACCGTACAGGCTTTCCCTTTCCCTTATCTTCAGATCCATACTTCATTTTTTTTTTTTTTTTGGTAAATATGCATACACATTTATATTTTTCAGATAAAAAGAAACACATTTTCATGCTCTTTAGTGACTTTGTAACTTTTTTAACTCTTTTTTTTTTTTTTTTTAAACTCTTTAGTTCAAGTCTGTCAGTTATCTTAACTGTCCTTCAGATGATTTAGATTTCACATGAAAAGACATAAACCTGAAAAAATGCAAAATTGTTAAGATATTGCAACATGAGTTTGACATGGATATGGACGCTCCAGCTATTTTGCTTTTTAACCTTTTACTGAAAAACAATTTAAGCAAGAATTCTTTACAGGTGATCTGCTTCACGTTGCATAAAAATTCAGGAGTAGCTTCTTTGGCACACATTTTCTGTATTATATGTATAATATAAAAGAATCAGCAATAATGTACTGTGTTTTGGCTGACTCTAAAAGATTATTCAGCTTATCATACAGGTTTAAAATAAAATAAAATAAAAAACTCAATCTTTATAAACCATACTAACAAGAGTGGAAACATTTATTTAAAACTTTATTATATTTTAAAACCATTAAAAATGTTAAAGCAATAAAACTTTGTAGCTGTTCCAGAATGAATTCATTCAATTAAGACTCTAATTTATTTACTTAATTTACATTTAAACATATTGCTTTCATATACACCATTCACCTGTAGTTTTCTTGTGTTAAGAGGTTCTTTGGTCATATTTATGAAGATGTTGAATGTCCCAAGTGGATTAATGAGGCGGCAATTCCTTCCTAAAGTGCAAGTAAAGCTGGAAAATATTTAAACACTTACATTTCTATTTGTAAGGCTGAAAGTGCAAATAAGATTCACCTGGAAAAAAGAAATCCATGCACATCTCAAATCACAAACTGTTATTATTATTATTTTTTTTAATGAATGAAGGCTGGACCTAAGGTAAAGTTTGCTAACAGTGGTTTTTAATCCTACATATCTTGTGCTTCCTAGAATGATGATACTTACAAGAAAATGCTTATTTTGATATGCTGCTGGTTCATTCAAATTCTAGCTAACACTACATAGAAATGAGCCAGCACATCTCTTTAGATATTTTTTTAATAATGTAGCTCCATTCCACATTATCTAGGTGTGATTTGAGCAGGACAAACAAAATGCTTATTATAATATGCTAACTTTGACGAAGGAAAAAAAAAACTCTGTAGTTAGCTAACGACTGCTAGATACAGTATATAGCAATTAAATATTAAGTTATTTTAAATATAGCTTTCTTGAATTTCCTTTATTGGATAATGTATGTTGGCTTGCAATTAAATGAAGAAATTTACAAATATTAGGTCATTCACCCACTGGCTGTATTTGAAATGTAGTCATGGTAGGAATTTTAATCGAATGATTGAAGCTGTTTGGTAAAAACAAAGTTTGTTGTGGAGTATTGGTTTTGAAACATGGTGAATAAAAGATTTTTCTTCCAAAGCAAAAACCAAACTCTTAAGGTCAAAGGGAAGTTCAAGTAGACTAACTTGCTGTGCAAAAAAAAAAGAAATGCACTTTCACTTGCCTGGCTGTAACATTTCATTGCATTGTTCTATCTTGTAAAATATGCTTTCAGTTTCTTATGTAATTGTCATTTGATCTTAATCCCAAAGAATTTACAATTGTCACATTAGAACAATGATTTTCATATGAAAGAATTGGCCACTAATATTTGACACTGATTAGTTTGGTATAACATAATGTGTGGTAGATGTTCTTGCACAGATGTTTTCTGCAGGCTTAATGTATTACAGTGCAACTTTTTTTTTTCTTCTTCTTTTCTTCTCCACTCAAAACTTTGCTCTAGGTCATGGCAATCATAATGCTGCAAGAGTCTTCCACAACCAGGAACAGAGCCACGCTTGTCTTTCAGAGCTGGAAAGGATCAACAAACAGATTGAAGCAGTTAGAAATGAAGTGGAGAAAGAACAAAAAAGACTGTCCCGCTACCAGTCTGATCAGGCTGAGAGTGCTGGAGCTAGCTCAGAAGAATATCTTGTGACAAGAAAAACTCCTTCTAAAGACCAGAATGGAAACCAGCTGAAACGTAAAAAGGTCACCACTGCTGCCTGCAAATATGTTGTTGATCGCACCAAACCAAAAACTGATCTGGAATATGATCCTTGTTCAAATTTTTCTGCCGACCTGCGATCTGGCAGCTCAACAGATAAAGGGAAATCGGTCAGTAAAGCTGATGCGGAACGTGATCAGCGGGAGAAAGGAAAGGTTAAAGGTGTGTCTGCGGATCCGGATCCGGTTCCCGTTGGTTCTTGCGATTTTGAGGATTCTGATGAGGAGGGGGAACTGGTTATTGACATTCCACCCTTTGAATATGACGGGAACAAGAGGTCTCAAATACAAAGTGCACCAGCCAGTGAAAATGCAAATTTTATCAAGCTAAACAGGGAATCTTTAGAAGTGGCCCATCTTGATACCAACATTCTACTGCTAGAAAAGAAGGTAGAAACGATTAGGTCAGCAAAGAAGGGCATGACTAGCATCGGTGAACAACTGGAGGCACCCAGATCCAAGGATGCTGATTTGGTAAAACGAAAACACCCCATGGTGGAAAGGGAAACGATGCCTTCTGAAAAAGTACATCCTGTTGGAAGTAGACCTACAGAAGGTGAACAAAAACCCTCAGTTTGTCCCACAAACCCTCAGTGCAGGATAGCCAATGAAGAATCTGAATTACCCAATAAGATGGAGATTGGTGCCTCGCCTACAAAAAACAATCAAGTGCTTCATAAGGGTTTGAAGCAAAACTTGACTGCTTCAACAAATGACAAATGTAAGGAGGAAATCTTGAACTGTGCGACTGAAAAATCTTCAGAATTACATGACAGTGCAAGGTTGTCTTCAATGGCAGGTTTTTCAAAGGTTTGCCACTTGGGAAAATCTGCAAGCAGTCTGAATGCTGGTGACTATGAAGAAAAAACACAAAATATTGAGAATGTTTTAGACGATATTTCCATTTGCCTGGACCACCTAAGGCATGAAAGTGAGAACATTGCCTGCCTTCAAGATGTGGATACTCTCCTTGACACGATCCCTTCTGCCCCCAGTTGCTTGAAGATGCATGGTGATCCTTTACCAAATCCTTTACCGCCTGTCACAGAAAAGCAAACGGAGCCTGAGATACAACCAAATAACTGGCTCACAGGTCAAGTTAGAAAAATGGATACAGTGCCCATTGGACACTCATCAAAGATTCCACAGAACTCGACAGTATTCCAGGATTACCCTCCCACCACTTCCTCTTTCTCAGTCATAACTAAGGTTCCAGGATCTTGTCAGAACTCTCAAACATTTGTTGAAGCACACTGGCCATTTGCACATAAAGTCCCAACTGAACCTGATGTTCAGTATGTACCGCAGTATGTTTCTGGAACCAACACCCCAACAGTTCCATCTTCAAGTACAGAGCTCAAGCCAGCTGCTCCAACCATGGATTTGACTGGGGGCCAGTTCCTGCAGACCCCACCTGCTCTGCAGTGTGAAACAGATAACATAACCGTTGATTCTAGTTCTTCAGAAGATCTCAATTATTCAGACATAGACCTTTCTGAGAGTGATCCAATGGAAGAGTGCTACAGAATATTTATGGAAGCCAACAAGGATGAAGGTGCCACCTTTCAAGGTGACAAGCCAGTAAGTGGATGGGTGTATAATGGGTAGGACTGACCGTGGAAGGAGGAAGCTTATTATTCCCGTTATTTTGTAGGGAGAGGTTTCAAAGATATCGGAGGCTGAGACTGTCTCACCAGTTCTTTCTCAGAAAAAGAGAGTAGCCCATGCAGCAAAGTTTGAGGTAAGACCACTTATTCATTATCAATACTAACTTGGGTAATGAATGAGTAATTGATTGTAGAGGAAGATTACTAATATTTGAACTCAAAAGCCAAATAAGTACACACTTTATTGCTTATTTAGCTCCACTGCCCAAATTCTTGGACTTGCATTGTTAAGTGGGGTGGCTCACCATATATAATGTCCCATTCGCCCTAATGTGGCTCTACAGTATGTTTAGAATATCCATCACAAAACCCTGCCTAGACAGTCCTGAAAGCTTTCCCACTTTGATTAAAAACAAATCAAAAAACTTAAAACAGCCCAAATAACATTAGTGATCTGTCAGTGGTGTTTTGGGCCACATTGATTTCTCACTTACAGTGCCAGGGCTAAGTATGAACACTGGATATGACCTTCTCCGCCAACCCACACAAAATGGACAGCTAGCGAATAGTCATGAGAAAATTGGTGAATTGGTCAAAGTGTATTGGATTAGAATTTCTCTCTTCAAGGATCACTGAATCCACATCAATCTAATTAGTATCATTGCTTGGAAAACATTTTTGATACGAATTGAACAACCCGAAATGTTCAGATGTGTTGAGAATAACAAATTCTATATGTATTCAATTTGGTGATGTATATCTAGACCTTTCATCAGGTCAGTAAAAACAAAGCACAGATCATCGTGCCCCTTCGAGACAGCGGTTCTCAGCTGCCCATGCCCAGCCGGAGTCAGCAGTGCCAGAAGACTGCAATGTCTCTTACAGCAGCTGTGAAAGGATGCCAATCCTTTATTGCAGCCAATGCACCCAAGCGAGTCATCACACCTACTGTCCTTCATCCAACTGCTGTGCCAAACCGTGAGTAATCTCATTAGAGTAGAGATGACCAAAGCCAGTTTTGGAAGACTCGAAAAAATTGACTTTTATTTTTATTATTATTTTTTATCACAATAGTATCTTGTTTAAACAACAGACTTGGGTTTTATATTTGAAAAAGCCATGTCAATTTCTAGACTGTGTGAACATCCTCCCGGTTGGAGCGACATTGCAAATCGGACCAAACCTGCACCTGATTGTCCCTGAAGGGACCTGTGCATTACCCGTCACACTAATTTCTGCTGCTGCAGTGCCTATAGCACGTCCTGTCCATCAACCGTCCCCAATCCGACAGCCTGTACAACGAGCTAACTACACCCCTGCTAAGGTACAGTAGGTAAGCCTTGCTAAACAAGGCTGTTTTTGTTAGTGTAGATTTTTGTTAATATTAATTTACCGAACTGTAGAGCCAAGCAATTGAAGAAACCTTTTAAACCTGTACTACATTGTTCAATCATGCAAACAGTCAATTCCTATCAAACGCAAAGCAAAAGGACGTGCAGAGGTTGGCGTCAAAGTTCCTCATGATGTACGGCAGCGGTACGTCAATCTGTTTGTGGAGGAGTTCCTGAAAACCTCCGCCACGGTGCAAGACGCCTTCGAAAAGGTTCGGAACACAAAGGGAAATGGATATGCATCATCTTTTGTAGTGCATTATGGGTTATAAATGTTGCTTTTGCACCATGCTTTTATTACAGGCACTAGCAGAAGAGAAGACTCTGTTTGATCGCAGCATCAATAAACTGAAGTATCTAAGCATAGCAGTGAACGCACTCAAGAGGCTGAAAAATCAAAATGCAGCTCCTGCCAAATGTATGCAAATGTGATGAACGGTTCTTAACAGCAATTTGCCAGTAATGTTTTAGATAACCTTTTCATGAAATATGCTAATCTCCTACAGTGTTACTGTCCCTGTTTTTACTGTACAGTTTCCAGCGAAAGAGATGCACAGGCTTCTAGAGGAAATGTGCCACTCAATACTCAAGCACTCCTGCAAAATGGTAAGAGTGCCATTAGCTTTTATTTCAGGGTCACATTAAAGTGTCCATCCTTCTGGTATTAATATCAATTTTATCCGATTCATTATGTATAAATGCTTAGTGGACCGTCCTTTAGGGAATACACTTAGTGCTCAGTATGTACAGTAGGGAGTGATGGAGTACTAGATTAGTTTGCTTTCGGACGACTCGGTAGACAAACTGACAAAAGTATGATAAGGCTGATCGATCATACGTCACCATATTCAATTCACGTGCCAATTATGTTGATGCTAAGCGATTCACCTACAGTAGTCTTGTGGAGTAATTCTCTTGGTGAGCGTGCTGATCTTTTATATTCGCTTTAGTTTTCTGATGGAATGGAAATCGCAATCCTGAACAGAGACAGCAGTAGAATTTCATGGTGCTTACTTTATTTTGGAAGATTTGATTTGGGTCTTAAAGCTTAACAAATCAATAAAGAGAAATTAATGGTATAATAAATAAAGTAAGTTTTCTGTGTAGGGATGAAACTGTGGTTCCCATCATCTGAGACTAGAAGTAATTTTTGTATCTATATTAATTTAGTTCTCTAAATGAGTTGATCCGTATTGGGGGTGGGCAATAATAATAAAAAAGGTTAAATAATACTTGATAGTAATTTAAATAACACAACACTATTAGTAGTAGTAATAATAATTTGATACTTTTAATAAAAAAATATAAGGGAAATCTCTTAAAACTGACACATTTTGCAATTTAACTGCTTTGAAACTGGTGACGGGATCATGGGCACCCAAGGCTCATCTACTGTATACCTGTGTGGAGGAAACGCTACCCTGTCTGGTACCCCGTCTGGTCTGATCGCACAGAAAAGCCAATGAAGCACAAATTTCTGAAAAATATCAATACTTGTTGTGATGGAAAGGTATCAGAACACTCAGTGGATCACAGCCTGCTGCGTATGGGGCTTAGCAAGCAAAGACTTTTGTGACCCAGCCTCCAAATTCTCCAGATCTCCATTCAATCTAGACAAACAAGTCCAATCCACAGAGGCCCCACCCCACTACCTACAGCACACAAACCGTCCAGAGGTCTTGTGGAGTCATGTCTCGAGGGGACAGAACCGCCCCAGTAGCACAAGGGGAACTTGTATAATATTGGGCTTAATGTTTTAAGGTTTACGGTTATGCCATTTTGGTGTATAACTGGTTGGTGATAAATATAGATTGTCTGTGTTATCCATGCTTCCTTTCAACATTAGGTGACTCCACACTCTATGATCAGCTGAATGAGCATATTCTAACCAAGGACCTGTTGAAGGAGAATAACTATCCTCACAAACACCCTTGTAAAACTGGCTTTGCCATTCAGTATGGTGACGCCAAAAAGGGTAACACTGATGGTAAGCCTACTAACATTCTAATAATTCTCAATGACCTGAACCAACCAAGGTGTTCCTCAAGTGAAAAAACTGAAGAATGTATTAGGATGTGAGATTTAAAGTGTTTTAAGAACCCACTTCTGATCACATCTGGATTTAATATTTACATGCTGCCGAAGATTTGGATCAGGGCTATTAGATTAGCATAAACTATACGCTGTTGTATCTCTCTAGGGGCTGAAATCTGTCTCGTTGTTCTAAATGTAGAACGCTGTTGGAAAACATTTGGAGTAAATGCATCATGAACAGATTTAGTGTGAATGTTGGATAACCAGTGTGGTCAATTGGCACAGTTTCTAGGAGAATCTGCTGTCGCTGTGGAACTTCTTTCTCCGTTGGCCAGACAGGAAAGCACACTCGCAAAGAAGAGTGCAACTATCATTACGGAAAAGTCATGGAAAACAGAGGTGAGAAGCGAATTAAGTGAGTAACTGCCTTTACCAGACGTATTTTATATATCGGCACAGCCAGACAAACGTCTGGGGACGCATTGCCTTTTTTTTTTTTTTTTCTTTCTTTCTTTCTCCTTCCCCAACAAACCCAAACACACCTCGTTGTCTGCTCCAGTACTGACTACACCATCATCTGACCTTTAATCCGTCATATTACTCTGGAACAAACTGAATAAAACATGAGAGATTTTCCCAAACAGCTGGCCAAACTTTGTGAGAGATTGTGAAACATTTAGAAAACTGAGGAATCCAGAACCTTTTGAGTTGTACATAAGTTTTTCCATTTGTTGATTCTCTCAGTACCAGGAGGAGTGGAGACGCGCTATAGCTGCTGTGAGAGTGCAGTCGGGTCTCCTGGCTGCCAAGTGTTCAAGGTACGGTTCTCTCTCTCTCTCTCTCTCTCTGTGTACTCTCAACCGTTCCATTTATGTTGCATTGTCCAGTTGGGAGGGAAAAAAGACCTTCAGAATCAGATTGTGACCTTGCTGACCATGTGCACCAGTTGTTAGCAGGAAAATGACCTTTTTACACAAGATTTTCAGAGCAGTAGTTAAAGTTTAGTTTGAATGATTTTTTTATTATTATTTAATAATAACTAGATCCCCTCATCCTGGAAGTTAAGTGGTCTTTTGCTGTGCAAGTAGTGAGTTTATGGTTACAGAGCTCCTAAAGGGACATGGAAAAAACCTTAATTCTCATTAAAAATGTGTTGATGTATAGCGGGGTAGAGAAGCCTTTAATTGTGAGATCTCCCCCTTAAAATAAAATAAATAAAAAAATAAATAAAGTCTAGGGTTTACCTAACCCTAACCCTCAGAAACCGCCTACAGGTTTCTAACCAATAATAAGTGGGACAGAATTCTTGTAACCAATTTTAATGCAGAAGGTGGGATTTTATTTTGTGTTTTTGTTTTAATCTAAACATATAATAAAAGACGAAGAGATAAGAAGATATTTATGAAAAAATAATTGGAATTTTTTTTTTTTTTTTGTAATCACGCATCAGGTAGAAATCACTGAACGAGTTTTCACAGGTGTATTTAGCCGAGCTTGAGGTAACGTAAAGACTTTGTTTCCTCACAATCGGGCCCACAGAAAGAGAGGATATAAGAGAATTTTTGGTTTAAATTTCTAATTAGCATATTAAAAAAAACAATTGTACAATTTTTAATATGCACTTGTGAGTTAGCAATTGAAATCTACTTTAATAAACGCTATCTTGCTTCTTCATTCTGCGCACTTTAAAGTAACACGTAAAAGTTTTAGTTAGTTCCAAAATTCTACAGTAGCACTGTGTGTGTATGTATGTGTATATATTAGGGCCGGGACGCGATTAAAAAAAATAATCTAATTAATTAGAGGCTTTGTAATTAATTAATCGAAATTAATCGCATATGAGGTGAGGGTTGACCT
>JAQMYI010000039.1:2311276-2331990 GCA_030014275.1 Clariallabes melas
CAGTGTAAAGATTTGAATCACAAGATGCAAATTATGATAGCTAGACAACTGGGTCACTTTTACTACAGCAAATGTCAGGACTGCATACAATCACGTTAACAGGAAAGCAGACACAAAATCACGATGTCTCGACATAGGACCGACAATTATAATTATAAAACAGCTTTATTTGGGATGGAGAAGTCTGTAAGACATAAACTCGTGATAAGATGTAATAACGAGTAAACGTTCATATTACAATTCTAGCTGAACTGCGCTATAGTTACACTACAGTTTAAGCCCTACACTTTGTGCTCTAGGGTGGGTTCACACTTCACATTCAATGAGGATCTAACCAATTCTCATCATTGAGACCTGATCAAAATGCAGAAGGTAGGATTTGTTGCACTCGTACCCTGGTTGTGTGGTGTGCCTGAACAAAGTCTCGAGGAATGCTAAGGTAAAAATAATCTTAGTCTGAATCACAGAAACCCGTCGCTTTAACGGATTGAGAAAGCCAGTAATGTTAAGTATCCTATGTCTTAAAAAAGATATATAATCTCAAATGCAGGTGTTATGAACAGCTTGGCAGCAAGTTGAACGTTATCTTAAAGAACAGAGGTGTATTTTATAGTAGTATCCCAGTTTGCTGAAGGTTGGCTTTACAGATGTAAGGGCGGAGCCTTTGGGCTGATATAACCACCCACCTGTCTTCTTATAAACGAGTACATAAAAGGGTCCTACGGAGAACTCTCTGTCTAGACTGCAGACTTTGGGACGCCGAAGTAGACCTTGGGATGCAGCTGATACTTTTAAAAGTCTCGCCTAATTCAAAGTGCAGAGCAGCAAGTAATACGACACTGAATTGCTTCCATTCATGAGGGATAATTGTGTGGCACTGAGTGGACAAAGAACCCTCCTTGTGTGCCACCCTTGTCTGGACAGGCCAGCCCCCAGGGACTGATGGGTAATCCCTCTTCCTCGTTGAAACCCCCCGTCGCGCCTCCAGATTGTCAAGCCCCCTACTGAGCGTCCGTGTGGTACAGTCTGGGTCTTATTTGCTGAGAGAGATCGCGCCATTGGGGGCAGGCCAGGGGGGGGTCCTGTCAGGTCAGCTAGGGGAAGAAATGCGTGTCGTCACACGTCTTTTCGGAAAAACCAATTTGCAAGTCACACTGTTGAATTGTGGATTAGTAATCTTACCCCAGTGCCCCTTTGGTGCCAATTACCGAAGAAGCAGCAGTAGCATCACCACACGTCACGGCCATATTTCTGATCCCTTCTCGTTTCTGATGAAGCTTCAGCCACATCTGTCTTCACGTATACGTACTGTGAAGTCTCTATCAAAGGCAAAGACCATGTGGCGTTTTCTCCAGCCGTAATCAGTTCCAGAGAATTCTTTCTCTTCCTCCGAGCAGTCCACTTGGAGACTGGTCTGAAGGCGTTTGTGTGTGTGTTTCTGTGAGCTGAACACTGTTCTGTCTTTACTTAGTGCAGCTCTTTTCGTCCAATGCAGTAGAGAAAGAGAGGGAGTGTGGCAAAAGAACAATGGAGATGAGATGAAGAATAGAGAGAGAGAGAGAGAAAGGGAAGAAGATGGGAGGGGAGAAGGATGTGGGAGAAAGACAGAGATAAAAAGAGAGCAAGACATCTGAGTGGAGACAGGGAGGGGGCTTTTCTACAGACTCCTCTAAGCAGCTTTCCTCTCGAGGCGAGGTCATGCAAGGTCACAGTGGGATTACAGTTTTGGCAAACAGGAGGGAGCTCCACTCTCTTACGCGCACACACACATACAACAGCAACAGCAACAGAACGAGAGACAGCAGCTCCCTGATGACTCGAACCTGGCTGTAATAAAGCCATGGCCGGCTTGAACCTACAAACAAAAAAGCCAACAGCCTATCGATCGGATTCTGCCGACTCTCTCGCGCCCGTGTCGGGAGGCTGCCTTTCTGTGCAGACACACTCCCGCCTGAGGTTGTGCAGAGAAAAACTGGCCGCCTTGCTTCCAAAACACACACACGTCTCCACTACGGCCAGTGCAATTCCTCACACATTAAACCCTGACCTGCTGGAGCAACATTTGGGCGGATAATACGATCTCATCCTCGGTTTTAAACCACAGGGGGAATTCTTCCTCTCAGCTCCCAGCAAGAAACCGTCCTAAATAAGCGATAAGAATTTTTTATAGCTGGGTGCCCGTAAGACTAAATTAGCCCAGTGTGACGCAGATACTGTGTGTGTGACCCGATCACTCTGGAGACACACTTCTTAATCAACGTTTCCACAGTGGCAGGGGGGGTCACGCGGGGCCGTGGCGGATTCTGGCCTCCAGTGCTGCTTTGAAGTTAATTAAGATGCGTCGGAGCACGGTTGGAGAGGATTCATTAAAGCTCCAGTCGGACTAACAGTGTGTCGCGTCGAAGTGGACGCGCCGTCCAAGAGGACTAAAAGCCCAGAGGAGAGCTTCAGCCCCTGAGGCGACACCTCGAGTGCCAAGCAGGCAGGCTTGACAGCGAGCCCTCGTTCATCAGCTTTGTAACACACACTAGACACTTCACACAGACGGCAGGAAAGGATTTAAGTAAGGAGTAAACCCTTGGGGTCTTGCTGTTATAGGAAAATAATCAACAACGGATTGGTGTGATGAAGCCTAAAGGTTACCGTGCTCGAGTTGATTTTTCAAGTTTATTTTAACAGAATGTCGTGAAGCGTTTTATTCCTTGTGCGCTGCAACAATTTGATACGTGGACGCGTTTCCACGTGGACGCGTTTTTATACGTGGGACGATGTTTCCGTGCAACAAAAGCGTTTAATCAGAATGTACGCTTTTTTACAAAGTGGCTCTGCTGTGAAGTGTTTAATCTGCTGGAAATATAACAGAAGTGTTTATCTCCAGCTTCAGGTTCGGTTTTCTGATAAATCCCGCCTTCTGTGTTATGATTGGATACAAGAATTAGCTTATCTATGATTGGTTAGACTTTTTCCTACATGAGAAATGCAACCCAATCAGAACGCCTTCCTCAGCCAGAGACCCAATGGATGAAAGTCCAAAGTAAAGACAGGTAGGAGGGAGATGGTTGTTCTCATAGAGTTTACTGATCACTCAGTGGGGCAAAAGTGCAGAAAGAATATACTTATTCCAACAAGAAAGAAATACTCAGCTCAAGTGTTTACATGGCTAATATTTACCTACTGAACAGATCATCAAAGGTTGAGAGGGTTGGGTTACACACCACCCCTCTCAATCTCATCGAAAATTTATTCCAATCTGGCCGGATCCGATCAGAATGTTCCGACTGAAGTGTTTTATGCATATTAAAGTTGTTGAGCTTTTATTCTGATTATTAGTGCAATTATACGGTTTTATGTAAACGTTCCCAATGTGACCAACAAATGAGCTGCTTACATTTTGGAACTGATCCAAACTGGGTCAAGGTTACAGCAAGGTCAAATGTCAGAACTAATTTTGTATTTTGTTTGTCATACGGTGATGGCATTTACATAATTGTGTTCATCATTTATCAGGGTTAATAAGTGTTTATAAATCTAATGTCAGAATAGAATTATACTGTCTCAAAAGCCTCCAGTATAATTCCGTCTCCAAACTTGCAGACATCCAGAGAATATTATGCAACCAAAAACTGATTCAGAATTTCTGCATTTTTTTTCTTTCTTTTTCCCCCCAAACTTTACATCATTCAAAGTTTGTGGAAGAAATATTTCTGGTTGGCAGTAAAGTCCAGTGTGTATTCTCAGCTCATGTTTCGTGTTCCATGGACTGGCACTGAATCCACTGTGACCCTGAACAGAATAGTTTTCAGGTGCTTGCTGAAGATCACTAAATTTCAGTTCAGTGACGTTTCCAAGATGGCTCCCTCCATAACTTTGAAAGTTTTTCATGGTTATAGATTACAGTCAGCCACAATGGGACTCATGCAAGAAGTAATATTTTCTCTTCTGTTTTTCTTATTTCGTTCATACCCGTTCATTTCTGGGCTTCACCAATGTTTTCTTATATTTGCTCCTCTCATAGGTAAGAGAAGTCTTACCAAGATCAGGTAAAAAATAAAGTGTTTGATGCAGGGAAACCTAGTTTTAAAATTGAGAAACAAAAATTGCATCATATACTAAACATATACAAATGTAGATTATGTTTATAGAGGAATGATGATGAGTGGCTCATTTAATTCATGGCTTAAGGAGATATTATTGCTCAATTGATCCCAATTAAGACTATAAAAACCTTTGGATGCTTCTGAATGGCTTACAGATGGCTGTTAGATGCTTTGGACATCCAGGGCTTGTGCAGAGCGCGGTATTATTTTTTTTTTTTGGAGATCACACAGAGATGTTGAAATGAAGGAACAGATACTGAGCTGTTGCTGAGTTCCATGAGCATTCTAAAATAAACCATTGGGGCGGTGGTGGCTCAGTGGGGTAAGACTCTGAGTTACTGATCAAAAGGTTGGCGGGTCGAGCCCCAGCTCTGCTAGGTTGCCAATGATGGGCCCTTGAACAAGGGACTCCAGGGATGCTGCAAAAATAGCTGACCCTGTGCTCTAAGCCTAATAACAAAGCTGGTATATACGAAAAATAAAGAATTCCACTCTGCAGTAATGTTAATATGAATAAAAGCTGAAATTATAAAAAACACTATTTAGTTCAAGTGTTGTACAAAAAAAAAAACCCTACAACTTTATAAAATTTTAACATAGCTGAAGGAGGTTATGCCCTCAATCCATGTGTCACCAAACCACAATTTTTAAAATTATGCATCTCTTGGCTGAAACAGCATTCAGTAACAGGTCTTTTGCCATCACTTTTTTTTTTATTGTTTACTTTGTTTAAATTGGTTTCGGTTTTGCTACTACTGTAGTTATTCTTCTTCTTCTGTTTTTTTTTTGTGCCATCTCTCCAATTCTTGTGCCAGATTTTCACATTTACACACAACTTGCATAACCTACACTGTATATGGTGTTGGCGGGAGTTACTAACATGGTCCTCCAATTCACGGTACGATCAAGTGGGGTTCATCATTCAGCTCACCTGGCTATAAGCAGATTGGGATAGTTAAGAAAGATTGATGTATCTGGTATTGACTTCTCTTATTTTTTTCTTTTAACAGAAAATTAAAGGAGAATGTTGCTCCATGAAGCCCAGTTTGTCCTAAACTACATTGTGTGTGTGTACAGTAAGTCTGAGCTACCTGATGATGTTTAATGGAAGCATGAAATATCGACGACAATGGAGAGATTCTGGAACTTTTTTGTCATTTTCGTTTTCTAGCTCGGAACCCGCAATAACCAGACACATATAGCTCATATAGAGCACATCACAGCTCATTGCTTTGGAAAGCTTATATAATGGCTGGTCTGTGGCTGACCTCGCTTCGTGGCTGTGTGTCTACTGCAGCATGATGGAGGGATGTGGGGAGGGAGAAGTCCCTGTACAAGGTGCTCCGAAGCCCCCGGGCTAACCGTGATGAATGGAGCCCCTAATGGCGGCAAACACTTTATCTCTGCTTCATCTGTTTTCATTAGGCAGCTGCAACCTTTGGCTTGGTCTGAGCGCTTCGCTGCTCGCCGGACTGCTGCACACCGAGCTCAGGGAGTTCACCTTCGCCTGTAGGGGCCTGACTGGACTCCTTCCCACTGCTGTTAGGAAAATGACTTAAAAACATATTTGAAGTCTCCATTTCGGAAACAGCAGTGGCATGTTGTTGACAATATAGAATTCCCATGTTATAAAGTGATTTCTGAGAAGGTAAGCGGCCTGGAATTTAGACTTGCAACACGATCTTAATTAACGTGAGCAAGCCAATGTTTTTAAACGCGTCCTTGACTAGACGTAAACGTTAAACTTTGCAGTTTCAGGAAGTGGGCGGGTCTCATGGCAGCGAAATCACTTTGAAATTTTAACTGTTCCCTTTGACACTGGCTGCCATGTGTATTCTAACTTGCAATGCAGATTTATTCTTAAATGTAATAAAGATTATAAATAAAGCTCTGAATGTTCGTAAATCGTATGCGAGTGGAATGTCACATTGGGTACCAGTGAATGTCCCAAAAACAGACTTTTTTTCAGTTTCATGTGTAATTAGTGCCAATTTAAGTACTTTAAATTCAACAAGTTATAATTAATCAATATCACACAAGAGCGAGTACTGTTGTGCTGGATATCAGCATGGCCGTGATGCGGTTGTTGGCACGAGGGTGCAGCTTTTATGCAACAGTTCCACAAACACCATTTATTATTGACAGATTAAGATTTGTCTCTTTATCAAGCCAGTTCTTTTGCTCCTCTTTTGCTTCCTCCAACAATATTCTTCTGCACCTGCCGAAGCTGGCAACCAACACTTAGTGTAATTAACAGGGGTGAAAAGGGTTTTTTTTTTTTCAATTCTTACCGGTACTATATAGCCGAAAGGTGAGGAGAATAAACCATGCAGGTGGTGGACAGTCCTGTAAATCATGTAAGTTACTCTTTAGATTTCCACTTATTCCACTTTAGAATATCAGTTATATAGTTAACTTTCGGGGTTCTGGGGTTGAACCCCAAATAGCATTAAATGGGAAGCTAGTGCACTATGTAGGGTGTACAATCCCTTGTTCCACACACCAAGTAGTGCCATTAGAGAGAGATTTGGAATTCAACCTTGTGTCAGAAGCTAGTTAGCTTTGTACAGTACCTTGCCATAGAAGTAAATAATACAACATGAAAGTTAATGTAATTAACGGTTATTAGAACACCCGCGATATGGAGTGTTGGTTGTGAAGTTGAATGGTCCAGTGCCGTTACTGTCTATTATCATCACTCGTGGAAGGCCTCTCTCCCAATAAGATTACTCTGTGTTGTGAAACTTTCTGTATATTCACTCCCTATACATATTTTGTCCCCCATGTTTGTATCTGAACGTTTGATGTTGCCATACTTTTTTTTTAACAAGCAGCTTAAATATTGTACATGCAATACAAGAAGACACATTCAATATCTGATGTACGCTTTACTTTCAAATCTTGTTACATTTAGAACTGGCAATCTGAACATAAGAAATGCCAAACTGAGGAGAAAAAAATATATACAAAACAAAAATGAAGGTACAAATGGTCTAATTACCAGTTATTGTCACAAACAACCCTGTACAGCCTTAGGAATGAAGTAATAAAAAAGCTTTATTTTACAGCATATCATTTTACTGAGTGCCAAAAATAAACAAACAAAAAAAAATGGTCATTGAGCCTTATTGAGTCATAAAATACAACAACAAATGCAAAGCAAAAAAAAAAAAAAAAAAGTGCTGGAAAAGAAAATATCAAGGTAAATGCAAACATAGTATTTTTATTTATTCATTTTTTTTTTAACGAAGAAAGAACATAAGTGCTACAAGTTAGAAAAGAGCGATCGATTTCATGCATCTTTTGTAGGGCTATAAAGGTAGTCTCGTGTAATGCACAATGATGTCGAAGAAACAAAACAAAAACATACTGACACAGAAAAAGCACTGCCCCTTTGCATTTAGGCAAAAGAAACGCAAGAATAAGTGCTTGAGAACTGGCGTCAGCAAAGGGAGGAATTTTTATCCTCCGTTTCCTGCCCGCATAATCAGACAGGACCGAGCTGCAGCCGCTATCATCTTTTACAAAATTATTACGTGGTATATCGAAACCAATAGGATCTCATCCAACTGATTTTTGATCTGAATGCGTCAAGAGAATCAGTCTGACTCATTCTTGGGCCTTCCAGGCCATGTCTTTTCCACCAAGTGGCACTAGAGCATAAAAGAACGCATCGAGCTGGAGCCTCGGTAACGATCAGAGCTCGGCTTGATGCGTGGCATCGCACTTTGTCTGCATGCTGGGCATGTGTGCAGAGAAAAGTTAATAGCATGGGATGAAAATGAGCAAAGTGAAAGAAAAGTAAGTGTGTGTGTGTGTATGTGGGGGTGTAGCTTTGTTGGTTAAACCAACCCAAGAGCTATAAGCAAGACTGCATTAAAAAATTTACAACTTGGTCATAAAAATTCACATCTTCATTCTGATTCATCTTCTCCAAAAGACAAAGAAGACTGAGCTTAATTAGGGAGCCAGCGATGGAGAGATGAGGCGAGGGTCAGCTCTACGAGTAATGCTCCAGGGTTTGAGAGTCCTTTCATGCGTTTGTGAACTTGAGGTTCACAAAGGTGTTCACGAAAAAGCTAACAATTACATCTGACATTATGGTGAATACTAATTATTCATTTAGCTCTAAGCAGGTTGAAAATATACAGACTTTCAACACATGTTGACTAGGGATTGGATGCACCAGAGACCAGCCGATACGATATTATCATGATACCTGGGTGCCATGTTTTTATAAATTCCTGATTCAGCAGTAATTATTTTCAGTATTAAATTAAATTCTAACCAAACGTCGCTCCTACCAAACAGTCTGCTATGCTGGGTGAATACATCATTTTAACCCCCAAAACAACTATACGTCTTAATGCGTTTGCTTTTGATTTACAAATTATATTCTTAGTATTTTTATGAGTTTTGCACTAAATCTTCACCAGCAGCAACAAAGGTCCCTGTTACTTCCTTCCAAGCTTTAGTTTTCTTTGCAACGTCCCTGAACGTGTTTCATGCATATACAGAATATACAGTATATAACAGGATAAGATGGGCCATAGACTTGGTTCGACTCTCATTTAAAGTCAAGCGGATCTGACGCTTTACTGCATTGAGAAAACCTCAGTTGAAATGGTGTTCTCCATTGGAAATTATGGCTATTGTGGTTAATGTAGGGTTACTGGTATAGTTGGGGAATTCCATCCATCCATCCATCCATCCATCCATCCATTGGCTATACGACTGATCTCATGTAGGGACAGAGGGGGCTTGAAACCTATCCCAGGAAACTTGGGGCACAAGGTAGGGTACACCCTGTATGGAAACGCCAATCTGCCTACATTTGATGTTTTTGCACTGTCGGAGGAAACCCAAGTACCTGAAGAAAACCAACCAAGCACGTGGAGAAGTTGTATGGATGTGGATGGAGGAAAGATTTGAACTCCCAACCCTGGATGGTCGTGGGGACAGCGCTAACCACTAAGTCACCGTGTCACCAGCAGTATAAATAAATAAATCAGATTGTTGCCACAGTTTTTATTTTATTTTATATAATATAATCTTCTATTTAAATATAATAAAATAAATTCAGTCAGCTAATTAAGAGATTCATAGATTATATTTATATTGCTCTGGATAGGCATAAGAAGTACGGACATACTATAATAATAATCGATCTGAGCTCTAAACACAGTGGAGCCTTACTATAGAGCATTTCCTTACACACGTTCCCCAAATTCACTTAAGAGCTTATCAAGACTGAGCTATTTCTTACTAATTTCTGACTCTAATTCAGATTATATATATTTTTCCCCTCTAATCCACTTATTTGTTTGGAAAAGTGCAATTTTACAGCACAGTGCAAAACTGGCTTTAACAAATTTAGCCTGGTCCTTCTGCGGCCAGGTGAAAATCTACAGTATTCCTAGTGTACGATTCACTTTAATGGAAATGTCCAACATGGGCAATATCTGTAAATAAGAGCTTTATATATATATATATATATAGATAGATAGATATATATAGAGTTTCTCCCCCAACATGTATGGCAGAGACACCAAGTGAGGCCTTATATAAATGCCCATGCTGTGGTCTGTCAAGGTTGGTGGAAGTGGCATCAAATGAAATTTGTTCTTGGGCTTAAGTGCTTTTGCTTGAAATGTGTTAACATGGTAAGTGCAATTAAAATTGAAATAAAGAAATGGAGAGGGGAACACAGGATACTAGTACCATGTTTGCCCGCTTTAGAGAAAGCCGTGCTTTTGCAATTCCTCCTTAAAAGTTGACGGCTGCCTCCACATTGCACTTAAGAGCCATTATCCAATGAGATTTTCATAACGGTTTGTTATGTATATAACAGGATATATAGTTAAATATCTTACATTTTAAAGGCTCATAAAAATGGTAGGAAATAAAACCAAAACAAAAAGAAAAGAAAATGTTAAGACACAGAAGGCCACCAAAACCAGTATACCACTATTTTTCATGTCTTGACTCTTTCTACCTCTGTATCACTTTAACATGAACCAACGAAAAGTACATTCATTCAAGTCATTTTGGAACAGTTTCTCCTTTTTTTTTTCACAAAAAACAAAAACAAAAAAAAAATCAACAACAAAAAAGAAACAATAAAAAAAGGTCCAAAAAGCACCATAGAATCGGCCTTGTGTGACGGGGACTTGGAATCCCCCCCCCCCAAACAACCTGTCACCTTGTATATCTTCGTAAATATATATATGGTTACAATGTGATAACCATGCACAAGGCTCGATTGGTCACTCAGCATCTTTCGAGCTTGGGTAGCTTTTGGCACAGTCTGTGGCAATGTGGTGTGTTAATGGCAAGAGCTGTGGTTTTCAGGGCCGTATGGTGGGCGAGCTCTTCCTACAGAGGAAGCTGTGATAGCTTGGACCACTGGTGCACCCTGAATGGCTTGTCTTTTACAAAAAAAAAAAAAAAGAGGCATAAAATGTTTTGCCATCAGCTGTGCATGACTGGTAAATAGCCTTCAGCTTACGAGCCAAGATCAGTGTTTCAGGGCTGGTGTCACCAATCCTGAAACCCATTTGACGCCAATACGCATTGTGGGGCAGTGGGACGTCAGGGGGTGGGGAGAAATGGCTACAAAACTATATACAGTTCGATAAATAATCAAGTGCATGGTTTGAGGCGTCGCTTTGAAAACGAGACTTGAAAGAAAGCAATTTGTATCTTTTTTTTCTTTTCCTCTTTTCTTTTTGTCGTGCTGCAAACGCCCTGGGATATTTTGTATTGAGTCCCTAAATGACATATAAAACAATTGTAACACATAGGTGAGCATGCTACCTGATGCTTGGCAAAGAGACATACTGATGCACAAAAAAAAAAAAAAAAAGCGCATAAAATTTTGCATCTTCTTGTTTTCTTTTCACCTCCTTATAGAAGGGAAAACAATAATCCTATGGGAATCACTACTATTTGTTTCATGGTCATTCAAAATCTGCAGAAAAGGAAAAAAAAAGTATAATTCGATTAATAACGAAAAGCAGCTTCCATATAAATGCATTAAACACACAGCTTTTTTTCCTTTAATAAACACTGTGTTCTTTCGATTCCTTGAGAGCAGTGCTCTTCTGATGCCAACGGGCAGAACTGGTCACTCCTAACCGCTGCCCAGGTGCTGCAGGGGTGAGTGAAAGAAAGGAAAGATGAAAGAAGATTGACAAAGAAAAAAAAAATGTAGAGGTAGGTAGCTCAGATGAGATGGGTAGCTCAGACGGTTTTTGCTCTTTCCGTCAGTCCCAGATACGCCAGGAAGGAGTGTTTGGGGGATATGTGCAAGGGTGAGGTCTGTGAGGATGGGCGGGGCCAGAGTCTGGAGAAAGGTGAGGGGGCGTGGAATGTGAAGCGGCGGCGAGCGCTGAAGAGTGTGGTGAGAGGTATGAGATGAGCCGGGTCAGAGGTCCTGTACTGCTCGATATAGTGAGCCGCCAGTGTTGGCGATGACGTAGGAGAAGCTCCATTGGCACAGAGGTAGTGCGGGGAGGGCGTGGTGGCAGGCAGCATACCTGAAACTGACAAGGCAACCGACTGCAAGGCCTGTGAGGCACTCAGGCTCATGAGCGGGCTGCTACTGCTACCGTCAGGCAGGAAAAAGGGCTCGATAGCATCGGCACTGAGTGGCCGTGGCGTAAAAGCAGCCTGAGCCTCCTCCTGGGTACTGCCCTCCCCAGCCTGGTGCTTGCGGACGTGGCGATTGTAGACGAACGGGTGCGTGGTGGTGAAGGGACAGCGGGCGCAGCCAAGCGCGTGGCGTGGTGCATGTTTTAGCCGCTTGTGCAGGTTAAGGTTGTCCTTGCGTTTGCAGCTGTAGCTGCAGCGGTCGCAGTGGAAGGGGCGCTCGCCCGTGTGCACGCGTCCGTGCTCTATCAGCTTGTTGGCCGTCTTGGCCAGGTAGCCACACTGCTCACAGCGGTAGTGGTTGCCCAGACGGTGGGTGCGCGCGTGCCGCTCCAGCTCGGCCCGGCTCGCCCACGCCGCCTGGCAGATGCGGCAGCGGTGCTCCATCTTGTAGTGCGTCTTCAGGTGGCACTCCATGGCCGCCGCCCTGCTGGTGGAGTATATGCACAGAGGGCACCTGGGCACAGACACAGAAGGTGAGGGGTTGCAAGAAGCATGGGATGTTGTTTAATACACTGGCTTCCATGTAAGCCTTTATTTCATTAGATAAAAAAAAGCAAAAAGAAACAACAAAAACGGACAACGTGCACAAACACACGCAAACACACACAAAATGGACAAAGGGAAGGGATGAAGGATGCACTTATGTATGTAGCTGACCCTGAATAGTGTAGAACAGCTAAAAATCTATGTGTATGGTAGTTTATATGTGTATTGCATGTGTGTATGTGTGTGTGTGTGTGAGAGAGAGAGAGAGAGGGGGTGTACACACAGATATGTGTTTTAAAGTGACAGTTTGGGGGTCAGACGGAGGTTAAATGAATAAATGAGGAGCACTTACATTTAAATAGCACCTTTCATCTGCTCAGGGCCCCAAAGCGCTTCACAAACCCTGCAGAACAAAATGACCTCAGAAAGCACACCAAGAAGAGCGCTTCTCTGCCTCAGCGCTGAACCTCAACACTGAACCTCAACACTACCTTGTTCTCTCATCAGTCTCACAGCAGCAGAGCAGGCGCGACACACCCAACTCACGCTCAGCAAACATTCTCAATTCATGGACACAGTTTGAATGAGCCTCATAATTATTACCGTTTTTTCATTCCATTCTACTGCCAAACCATCTTAGTGGTTTGGTTTAAAAATAAAAGGCACAATTTTCCTCTTACCCCAACTATATAATATTTCTCAGCCAAGACATGTTTCGTGTCTACAGTTTGCCTTATCGCTTGCACTACAACTAAGATAGTGCAGCTAGTAATATAAGGACATAAAATAATAGAAAGGAAGTAGAAAGAATATCTATAAATACGTTGGTAAATAATTTAACTTTTTTCCATTTTGCTTTCAAACTTCGAGTATCCCCAGAACTCCAGGGGTGGTTATATTACCAAACTGAACTAAGAGGAACAGGGAGGTGTCCAAGATGGCTGCAAACAAAGTTTCATGTTTATACAGTCATACTGTAAGTCAGATTTTATCATATACAGTACCATATAGGCAAGCCTGACTGAAATCACCAAATATATGATGAACTGCATGAATACTGTCTCTACGAAATATTCTATAGTGTTACAACTTAATTTCAGTAAAATTTCATGTGCAAACATGGTGTGATGTGATCTCCAGAAGTTGGTGGAGAACTAACCTGGATTTAAACATGTGTCTGAAAAACGTATAAATTAGGGATACCGTATATTTATACATATGTCATTGAGTCTTTGACCAGGTAAGGAGCGCAGTAGTCAGTGAAGAATTTAAAAAGCTCAATACGATGCTACTGCTACCTTGATTCACTGTGATGTGTACTTGGATAAAAGTTTTTCGACATTTATCTCTAGTTTAAACCTAAAGTAGTAAACATTGGAAGCAGGTCTTGGCTAATGGGGCAAGTGGAAAAACTGCATGATTACTTTTAATGTGTCATTTGTACATAAACATTTTTTTTTTTTTTTTTAAATATAGACAAACTTCTTAGCATTGACTTAAATCTAGATCTGTATTCTCATAACCTTATCACAAAGGCATAATGCCTGCATTCCTACCTCTTAGTCACATGTGTAATAACTAAAATAGGTTAACTAAAGGTGGTGTGTTTGGGTATTTATTTATTAATTTTAATCTTTTGGATGTGAGGGGAAAAGTCAATGCCAAAATTACGCTACTGTTTTAGTGTATTCCTGAGCATGGCCCATAAGGGCGTGACGAACAGGCCAAAATGATGAGTTGCATCTCTCTAATTCTATTATGCTTAGCCTGATAAATACAGGCTAAAGTATACAGGCTAGCATGAGAAAACACAGCTATAAAAGAGTGACATGATGATTCAATGGCATCTGAAATACACACAAGACTCTGAGACATGAATTATGTATGTCACACAGCTAGACAAATACCACAAAAAAGAGAAAAGACTGGACTATGTACTGGAACACTCTGCAGGGGGGAGAAAAAGAAATGATCCACAAATGAACCACAAAGGGGTCAGTTTGTGTGTGTGTGTGTGTGTGTATGTGTGTGTGTGTGTGTGTGTGTGTGTGTGTGTGTGTGTGTGTGTGTGCGCGTGTTCACGCACTGTAGTGTGGCTAGGGAGAAGTGTGCTGCATGTGTTTAGTTTTGTGTAAGTGCTGGCGACTAGGACAGGCTGGGAAAGAACAGTGTGAACTCGAGTCTAATGCTCTTGGCAGTGGGCTCGTTTAACAGATGGAGAGGCGCTGACTAGCTTGTCGTGATTTCTTCAGATATTGCACATGCAGAACCAGACTTCTTGCTGGAATGAGCTACTGTCGCATGGCAGAGATGGGCTTGTTCCTGAAAGTGCTTTAGACAAATCACTACTTTTGTTTTGCATTGCTTAACATTAATAATGACTTAAAAATTGTATTCTTTTATAGCTGTCATGGCACATTCAGGAACTTCCTATATCTGTGTATCATTTTGTGGTGGTGGGACGGGGGGGTGGGTGGAAAAGATGAGGGTTTGGGGAGAGTTCGCCCTCAAACACTGCTGTAGGATCAGATGTTTAGACCACAACAAGTATGGCTTATTTAACACATTTTCTAATGTTCACCTTAATTGTTTAGTTAAATTAGTACTAGCATAGTAATACTTATGTTGTTGTTTTTTTTTGTCTGCTCCCATGAAGGGGTTGCCAGAGTGGACCATACAAGAAATACTTGGCAGAGGTTTGCTTTTGCCGGATGCCCTTCCTGACACAACCCTCCCATTCTATCCAGGCTTGGGACCTGCCCCAAGGATCCAGTGGCTGGGTTGGAGTACCGGAAATCGAATCTGGGGCGTCTACATGGCAGGTGACAAGCCTACAACTGAGCCACCAATATCATAATAATTCATATGAAAACGTTTAGAGCAGCCAACAGCTGTTGAGCTGTATTGGGTCAGATATTTCAGAATGTTTTTAAGAATATTTAGTCTAATAGCATTTTGAGTAATAGCATTGCATTGAACCTTGACTAGTGTGAACTGAAGATCAAGGCTCAACTAACATGCACGTAATATCAGTTGATGAGAGCCCGTTCCAAAACTTTTGCCACCTACAGACTGGTGTGATTAGCTAAAATAAATTATCCCCAAAACAGCGGGTAAATAAAATACTTTCAGTCTAACATTAGGTGTCAGGCAGTAGACCAGACAAGTCCTGGCCAGTTAGGGCACTAAAGGAGAAGTTGGTTTCAGGACAGAGGGTACAGACACAAATAGCTCTAGCAAAGGGTGGAAGCAGACAAAATGTTCGGTCAGAGTTGCTAAATAAATGGATGGGATTAGTCAGAGTTCTGGACTAGGTGGAATTGGACAGTTTTTAAACGAGCTGGTGAGTTAGTCAGAGTTCCTTCTGGAGCTTGTGCGATTGGTCTGGGTTTCTAAAGAAAGGGGTAAGATTAGTCAGAAAATTCCAGTGGGATTGATCAAAGTTTCTACAGGTGTCTGTAGGACTGGTCAGAGTTTATAAAATCGTTGTATTTGGTCAGAGCGTCATGACAAGTAAGTGAGACTGGTTAGAGTTTTTTTTCAGGAGGGGTGGAGATTCTTACTCGAGGAGCTGGCAGAGTTGGACAGAGTTTCTAAAAGAATGGGTAAGATTACCCTGGATGTCCAGAAAAGCAGGTGGTATTGGTCAAGGTTTCTACAGGAGCGGGAGGGATTAGTCAGAGTTTAAAAAGCAGTGGGAGGAATTGGCCAGAGTTTCTAAAGGAGCGGGAGGGATTGGTCAGGGTTTCTAAAGGACGGAGAGAGATTGGTTAGAGTTTCTAAAGGAATGAGAGGGATTAGTCAAAGTTTCAAAAGGAGTGGAAGGTATTGGTCAAAGTTTTTAAAGGAGTAGGGGTATTGGCCAGAGTTTCTAAAGGAACAGAAGGAATTGGTCAAACTTTCTACAAGAACAGAAGAGATTGGTCAAAGATTATAAAGGAAAGGGTAAGGTTACCCTGAACTTCCAGAGGATCATCAGGAATTGGTCAAAGTTTATAAAGGAATGGGTAAGATTACCCTGAACTACCCTGAAAGACTGCTGGATTGGTCAAAGTTTATGAAGGAGCAAGAGGGACGGTTCAGAGTTTCTAAAAGAGCAGAATGTATTATTCAGTTTCTAAAGGAAGGATTGGACAGAATTTCTAAAGGAGCGGGAGGGATTGGTCAGAGTTTCTTAAAGAAAAGGGAGGGATTGGTCAGACTTTATAAAGGGAAGGATAATGAACTTCCAGAGAAGCAGGAGGGATCGGTTATGGGGTTTTAAAGGATCAGGAGGGATTTGTCAGTTTCTCAAAAAGAGAGAGGGACTGGTCAGAGTTTCTAAAGGAGCAGAGGGATTGGTCAGTGTTTCTGAAAAAGTGGGAGGAACTATTCTGAGTTTCTAAAGGAGGGGGAAAGGACTGTTCAAGAATTTGGTCTGTAGATCTGAGCTTCCTAGCAGTAGTCAGGATTGGTCAATGTGTCTGCTTAAGTGAGTAAGTACAGTTGGGGTTTTTGTTGTATTGTCCATGATTGGTGAAGGTTTCTACAGGGGTTGGTGAATATGGTCAAAGTTCCTGTAGGCATACTGAGAATGTCTGGAGAAGTGGTCAGAGTTGCAGCAGCAGCAGTCCAGTGGAAGCAGGGCTTCTGCAAGATTGGGTAGGCATGGTCAGAATAACTGCATGAACCTGGTCGGCGTTTCTCAGAAAATGTGTGAACAGCAGGAGTGGATTGGAAAGGTCATATTTCCTGTGGTAGTGGAAAATCAGTGTTTGACAGGAATGTGTAATCAGTTTTTGCAAAAGCATGTAGTAGTGCTAAGAGTCTCTGTGGGACCAAGGTATCATTAGTCATCACATCTCCAAAAGTGTGTGGGAATGGCTGTTTTCTGTGGGAATGGCCTGGGTTTCTGAGGGAGGGTGTGGGATAAAGTGGGAGTGGTCAAAGAAGCTTCAGGGGAGTGGACTTAGCTGGAGTAAGTGTGGTAGCCTGCTGGGAAGCAGTCAGAGTCACAGATGGGTGCTGTCTTATTGTAATAAAATATTAAAACTGACTTTAATTGGTGAACATTTGCATTTTCATGTACTCTGGGGAAATTATGGTTGTTCCCTTTAATGTGTCAGCATGATCCAAAAGCAGCACTCCAGGGGGAGCTCACTTGAGGATGGGAGGGTTGTGCTGTGGGTGAGAAGGGGGCAGATGGACAAGGGTTATGTAGGGCGGTTGAGGGAGGGAGTGGGATTTGTGAGGCGGTAGAGGAAACTCGTGCTGTACTTGCTTTCCTTACTTGAGCCCTCCAGCGGGGACCGTATGGCACTTCTTGTGCTCGAGGAGCTGCTCGGGTGTCTTCATGAACTTGTGGCAGACATCGCACTCAAACATGCGTGCGATCAGGTGGATCTGCAGGTGCCGCTCGTACATGGCCCGCGTCTTACACACAAAGTTGCAGAACACACATTCAAAGCCTTGAGGAAGGGGGAGGAAGAGAGGACACATTTACATGTTTATGCTGATGCATTTGCCAAACACTTATGCAAAGCAACAAAACCAGAAGACTGCAGATGACATGAAGACAGAAGTACAAACGCAACATTGTAAGGAGGTTTCCCTTGGAGTGTTTCCTAATATTCCAACCTTCGTGTAGGCTTCTCGTAAGTGTGATTTACTTCACAAACAACCAGCAAGAATGCTCCTTTAATTTCTTGGTGGTATTTTTGGAATGGTGTTAGTCAAACAAAAGAGCCATTTAATGCTTTTCTTGCAAGATGCTTTTTCAAGTGTCAGACACATTTTGTCTATGGCCCTCGGTAAAGTCACACTTTTTATCCTGCAAAATGATGGTACTGATGAAGGGGCTGGTGTTGGCTCTCTTTCGTGCGTGTCTCTTCTGTTTCTAACCCTTTCCTTGCTTCAATATGACTGTCGCCATTTACCATGTCACAAATCATTGTTATAATTCACTGCAATAACGGTAAAGAATATCTCACCTTTTTCTGACTTCTCCTCCATTCCTGATGCCAAACTCGATTGACTGCTGGCGGACGAGGGTGGAGCCAAAAGACTTTTGAGTTCCTCGCTTCCCTGGGTAACGTCTCCGCTTTCAGAGCTGTTCAGAGAGTCACTGAGGGCTGAGAGAGATGAAGACGTGCTCTTGCTCTCACTCAGAGGACTCCTGGAATTCAGGCCTGTCCAGGTTAAGCACAGGAAGCAGAACGTCATCCACACACACCAAACTATCGTTTCTTTGCTCTGTATTTGGCAAATGCTGTAGAAGGATGCTTCACTGCATTCCCCAGCTTGGTAACGTCATATTTTGATTAGCAATGACGATCAGTGCATCTGTTTATGTAGTACAGCATGCCTGTTCGGGGCATGTAGAGGCCTTTAATTATCATTGTTTCTTTAATGCACTGTACCACCTTTTAAATTTATTACTGTTTCATGGGAAATATTCTTCCGGCAAATGTCAGTAGATTACCTTGTGTCTTGTCTCGGGTTTAACAAGAGAGTAACCTGTTTTGAAAATGCATGAACCGTGCTTGGAAAGGAAACCCATCTTGGCTGCAAGTGGTCAGTCCCTGGTGAGATTATAATAGATTCCAGTAGTTCGTTGTATGCTTTCTGCATTCAGTCTCAGGATATACTAGCGCAAAGGCAATACACCACAAGTTTAATCTTTTGTTCTATTTTTAAGTACTGAAGTGGTTGTCATTACATCAGAGCCAACAGATAGCTCTGTGGTAGGCTCAAACTGCACTGCAATGCTTCATAAAGGTCTATTTTTTTTTAAAGGTAAGACACTTTTCTGAGGTAAAAGCCTGTTTTCCTGTTTCATGTTGATTGTGTAGTGGTTGTTGCAGCATTATGAAGTCAACAGGGATCCTGAGCTCCTGTTGTCTGTATGCAAGCAGGCAGAACAATCAAGGCTGCAGCCTTATTGATTTCCTCAGTCTGCGAGGGCTAGAGGGAGGGGGCGGTCAGGTCACGGGCACTAGAGCTAAGATGGAGGGAGCGACGCAGGCCATGACTCTCCCTTAGGGCTCCATAGCTAACAGAATGGACATGATTCTACACAAGCTTGCATATACTGCCTGTCTGAGAAACATGGAAGTCTGGCATACCAAACTATTATCCAGACCAGTCAGGCTAAGCAGAGTAGGTGACCACTCTTAATCCTCGGTTTGTTGCAGGATGCTGAACAATGTGATAAAAAAAAAAAAAAAACACCAATGTAAGTAAAGTCAGCAGCCTCTATTAGCAAAAGTGAAGCTGACATGCTATATGACATGGAGATGGATTAACATTCGAGTGGGCTTGAAGCCCTGCCGCAGGAAGACACAGGCATGCACTGAAAATCTGTCTTTACTCCAGGAGACACACACACACACACATGCATCTCAGGCAGTGGAGAGACTGATTAGAGGTCAGCCATTCTGTGAAAGGCAGTGTCCCTGGCACAGGTCTAAATTACACCTGACACATCGAGCTGGCCTTTCGCTGTCACCCTGCCCGGTGGACACGGCCACTCTGGCACACTCTAAATGCCAGCAGCGGGTGTGAGAAAGTGGGAGCTCTAGCTGTGGGTGGCTGTATGGGGACCGTCCAGGCTATTGATTTCTCAACCTCCAGTGTCTGATAACGCCAGGTCTTCTAGATAAATACACACTCACTCACACACACACACACAAGACTGGGCCACCCTCAGTCATAAACTCTCTTAACAGCAGGCCAGTGTACCTTGGCGATAAACCCACCGCCTCTTTTGTTCAAAACACTATCGACCTTCAGATTTGGACGGAAAAGTCTGTGGAAGGTTAACAAAGCGCTGTGTACTGGCTGTTCATTACACTGTGTGCTGTGTGTTTGCTAGAGGACACAAATAGCCGATGCATGTGCTTCCAGTATCCCAGAATATCTCAGTGATTCCTCAATCTCTTATTATTGAATCTATATTCCGGCCATGTCTAATGACAATTTTCAAAGCAAATGGATATACCTGTGCAGCGTATTTAATACAACCTGAAATAAAACATAAAACAAAGACTTGTTTGTTCATGTTCCTGGTTTTCTCAGTATGCAGGAGTCATGCCTGCTTCACGACTGAAACGCTGGCCCCAGGAACTCCTTTAATGGCCCAAAAATGTAGCGAGGTCAGGTCTTTACGGGGGTTCTGGCAATAACTTCCAGCCGAGTTCCTGTAATGTCCAAGTGGTGTTGGTGAACGATTGTGTGTACCGTTCCCACAGACATGCGTCCCTTTTGCAGGTTGGGTGAAAAGTTATCCGTCGATTTTCAAGGATCAGGAGTTCCATTCGCTGAATGTTTACGGGAACGACTGCATTGGGCTCCGAGCCACCTCGTCATTCAAGGATGTACCATTGTCTGCACCGTTCTCATCACTGGAGTCTCATCACTGTACTGGGCCAGGGGTAGCTCAGTGGTTAAGGCATTGGACTACGGTTCGGAAGATCCCAGGTTCAAACCCCACAACCACCA
>JAQMYI010000039.1:2410933-2432579 GCA_030014275.1 Clariallabes melas
ACTCTGCCTTATTTGGAAAAGATGGCCTACAGTAGCCTTAAGTTCTCATTTTCTAAAATAAACACTTGGTGGTTCTTAAAGATCTTGACTGTAGCCTATTTCTACAGTTTTTTTTTCTCAATATAATTAATTTAGAGTTAGTTTCATTTCTACAAATGTTGCAAACTCTGCTAGCTTATAGATAAAAGATTCCCATTCCCCTGCCATTCTGTGATCGACAGTAATCGGCAGATCATGATCTTGGTGATCGGTAATCGGCCCCAAAAATGCTGATCGGAGCATCTCTACTTTTCATGGCCACTCCTTATTAAACCACAGAAACAATCGCTAATCGGACATATCAAAAAACATTTGTATATTATTGTTCTGAAAGGTTCACCGCTAAAATCAATCTCAATGCTGTCTACACATCATTATATGTGTATTATATACTGTACGATCTACGAGCACGCAGTTATCACGCCACCGCTTTAATCCTAATTTGGTCATCAGAACCTAAACTATATTTAATTAAACGGTTATAACGTTAATGAGTGTAGCTACATAGATCTACATGCGAAACTAAAGACATCTTTTCCTGCTTTCTCAACCTCATGAAACGAAACTCGAGCCCAAGTTAAACCTTTTAAAGAGTTTTAGTATAGTAGCCAAAAATGGTAATAATAATAATAATTAAATAAAATGGAGACATACTGGAGAAATCCATTTCTTTTTTTTTGTCAGGTCTAAAACAATACTTTATCGCTCTCAAATATTTTGCCCAATCTTCTCTGTTTAAAGTTTAAACAAAGCAGGGGACCCAGCTCTCAGGTTTGATGAACTGAGGTTGTAATCGTGAGAGAAATACTGAGGTATTTTTTTTTGTTGCTGTTGTTGTAGATTCAGTGTGTGTCCACTCTACAAACCCCATCATCATCTACGGAGTGATTTTTGCATCGCCATTTTTGAAGGGGTGAATTAGTTTTAATCGACATTATTTTTTTCACCAAAGTAGTTTAAGAGTTTTTATCGAGCCCTTTGACTCTTGTTTTCCAGTCAGACTAAAATAGAGCCAGCTCTAGGAGTCAGGAGAGCAAAGTGGTTTGGCACCACAAAGTGGTTCTGGGTACCAAAAGGATCCTCATAACTCGAAAAAAAAAAAATGGCGGATTTTGCTCCAAGGTTGAGATCATTCCACTGAGACCTGGTTGAACTTTGTATAAGTTTTGCGGGTGCACAAATGAGAAATTTAGGCCGATACGACCGCCTAGTCCCGGGTTGGAAAAACAGAAAACGTCAAGTCGGATTCCTCAGCACTTAGTAACAGCGCACCATTCACAGAGTGAAGCTCCACCGGTACGACCTGCATTAACCGCCAACGTTTTTGCGCTTCCAAAAATACAATAATAATAGTAAGGGGGCACCCTAAAAATAATCTGCCTGCGGTTGGGAAGTGTGTGAATCGCAAAACCTCGTTTGGATGATGGAATTTAAACTGATTCTTCTTGATAAGTCTTGAACTGTGCATTTAATTTCTGTCCAATGATCAACACCACTAATCTTTCTTTCGGCTGCTCACGTCAAGGGGTCGCCACAACTTGGCACCATTCATCCCCTTTTTGATGCAACCCTCTCATTTTTCTAACCAGCCTTTTGACCAGCACTGTATGCAGTGACTGAGTAGTATGGGGTGTGGCAAACCCACCAACGGCGGCGCTCAAACCCAGATTTTTAGCTCTTCAGAATTTTCTAATGGATTAGAGAGGGATTTTGGGATTCAAGCTAGTTAACTTTATAGGTCGTGTTGGCAGTGAACAAAAAAATACAGATGGTTCAAACGCGATTTAGAACAACATAGATGCGATGACAAAGGTGGTAGAGTGTTGTTTAAGCGACGTAACGTTATCAGATGTGTGTTCTTGCGGAAAAGAGCTTCTTGTGCCTGGTTGTGAAAGTGGGTTTTGTCAGGCAGCTGCTCTCTCCTCAGTACAGCGGACAGTACAGACCTACTATCACCCTTGCTGAGACCCACAGTGAGTGTCATTAACCACTGGACAACACCTGTGATAGGAATGTATATATTTAATTAAAATTCCCAGTGCTGTTATGCACTATATCACCGCTCAGGGAATAAAATATTGTATTAAAAAATTCTCAATAATGCAATGTAATCAGAATCAGAATCATAATAATGTAACTTGTTTTGCACAGTACGTCTCTGTAGTTCATGTATCTCTTAACTTGCAGATATATCTTGTATCTCTCGCACTTACAGTTCAATATTGGAGGTTGTATTTTTAGCGGCTTTGTTTTGGAATACGGCCTGAGAGACAAAAGCTGTATTTAATTTCTGACAGCCTTAATTTCTTAATTACTTGTTTAATCTTTACAGGCTTCATTAATTTGTCATTCGTAACCAAGTTGTTGCTGCTAGAGCTGTTTAAATCAAGCCTAATCAGAGGAAGAAAGTTTGTGCTGTTTATTAATGATTAGTCGATTATTGATTGTTAACGTCTTTAAGTATTGGTTAAGGAAAAGGAGTGAAATTTGCTGCAAAAATATGTCCAATTTTATCAGATTAACACATTACTAAGACTTCGACTTAAGCCGGAAACGTTTTTGCAAAATAAAATATCTGGAGGTTATAAATAGAAAAGTGTTTTAATTTGAAAAAGAAATAAGAGTCTGTTCTTGCTTTGCAGCCCTGGAGAAGCTCATCATTTGATCTGGTTGTGTTTATCTACTTTGCTGATCAGTGGAACTATTACAGAAAGCTGCTGAGAGAAGTAGCAAGGCGCAAACTGTAATTTCAACAGATACGCGTAGATACTAAATCCAGCGACGCACGCAGCAATGCTCACGACTCTCCAGTAATAACATTCTTTAAAAGCCGCTTCTGTCTTTATTTCCAGCCCCACTTCTTTGTGAATTTTATGTTGCCAAGGAAACGCCTGTCAATCTTTACATGCTCCAACTCCAAACTTTTCGTCGCAACAAATTTGAAGTCATATTCTCCGGTCTGCTCCTGGCAGAGCTGTAGCGTCACATTATTCCAAACACTTGAAGTCATGATGCATTAATCCAGAACAAGACTGTAAGAAAGTCAGCTTCGTTTATCAAGGGCACGGACGTTGCAGAAATGCCAAGAACAACGTGGCCCGGCGTTCTTTTTTTGTTTTTTTCTTCCCCTCTCTCAGGTGAACACCTGCGGTTTTAAGGTTGTAAATTAAACTCGGTGGCGGCGATGGCTCTCCGGACATGACTCCACATCATGGACATAACTCCTCGCTTTTTGTAAGGCAGCCAAACGCCCCGGCTCTTCTTGCTTGATATATCGCCTCCCTTGAAACGTGCTGGCGCTCAGTCTTTTTTTTTTTTTGCTGCTGGCACTTTTAATCTTCTCGGTCATAAACGGGCCGTGGCTCAGGAAAAAAAAAAAGGCTCTCGGAGACGAGTTTGCTAACAGGCTAGTTAAACTCATTAACGTGTTGGGACGATGGAGACTTTCGACGCTCGCGCATGAGATCTGGCGGAGATTATGTTTTGCCAGGGAAATCCCCAAGGTGGGGGAACAAAAAAAGCATTACAATCCTGTGAGCTATAATTATAATGTTTAATGTGTAACAATGTAATTACAAAATTATACTTTTACCCAAAGTTGCTCATCCCTCAAACTTTTTCAAATGACAAGCAAGAAGAGAACTGCTAAAAATATTTTTAACTCATTCTTCTTCTATAACACTAATTATCATATATCCACTAAGAATCAAGACAAAAGAAGAAGAAGTGCACTAAACGGTTATTGACAAAAAAAATCTTTAGATGCAGCTCTGGCCTTAATCATGGTTTCTCAGTGGTTCCCTGTGCTTCATCTCTTGCCCCGTGTTTTGTGTACTGTTGACATAACACTAGACACGGATTGCAGCGTTCCGCCGCGGTCCTCCGATTGCGGCTCTTAAACGTCTCTTAAAAAGGGTTTCTTGCACACTAGGGGACTAACTCGAAGAGCACACTCCTTTTCTAAACTAATGTTTCTGAGTTCTATTCTTACGTTCTATTCGTCCGAACACCAACAGCACATTTGAATGAAAAATTCTTGTAAAAAAGGAAAATTACAAGGACATGATTTCATTCTTTTTCTCACATTCACACAATTTTCTCATTATCTGTCAGGCGTTTGAGTCAAACCAGGACTTTTGATGTCTACAATCCCCTGCTACACTATTGCACTTATCCCAGTGTTTCACTAGTGCTTGGACAACAGCATCAAGGTAGAAAGTTTTCTCAGTTACTCATGGCCGGAGCCGTGATCGAACTGCCTGCGTCTCTTTGCGTCCGAAACGCCGGCTTCCCAGGAACTCCTTTGTGGAAATGGCTTGGAGCGAGGTCAGGACTGTACGAGGAGACTCCCAGTCGAGTTCCTGTAATGTGTAAGTGGTGTTGGTGAATGTTTGTGTGTACAGTTCCCACAGACAGACACGTCTCTTGCGAAAGTTACCTGTCGATGTTCAACCATCAGGCGTTCCACTCGCTGAAGTTCCACTCGGTCGCGACTACACCACCTCGAATGCCGTTTCTTGTGTGCTGCTACAGTGCACTACATTGATGCCCCTGCCCACTTTTTGCCCCCGGTAAGAAGAACGAATATATCCATAATCTTGTTGAAGTCGTACCACTAGTGGGTACAGGGGAGACGAGTGAATACAGTCTAGCTTTAACAAGAGGATGGAGATATTTTTTATTCAGATTGTGCATGTTCAAATATAAACACATGTACATTTTAATCATAAACATACATGTCCACTATAAAGATTTAACACAAGGTGAAGGAAAAAATAAAAAAAAACATCCTTTTCAACCTAATAAACGACTCCTACAGTCTGCGCTTCTCCCGAGCTGTAATGCTCTGGTCGGCATTACGTCATCCCTGACTTCGGCTCGGTAGACAGACGGAGTGTGGAAACTTTGTGTTCGGGTTGTGTTTGCACTCGGATGAGTGATGCGTATTTTATTTCTGAAACGGCGAACTGTATAGTCAGTGTTTTAGATTTAACAAACAAATCTGTCTACGTGGTTTAACCTAAAGCTAATATTTACATGTATACACTATAACCAGGTTAACTGGGAATAAAACCCTGAGTTGCATTTTCTTGCTGTGGCTTTTCAAACATAAGTTAAATATTCATTATTTACAAAATACTTATATATTCGCTGTAAATAGTGGTGTTACTAGTGTAGCACTACTAAGTGCAACTATGTTTTTACGAAATAAAGGTCTGTCCTCTTTTCGTGCATTCTTTATGTGTTCAGGAAATGACGACCTGTTTAAATTAAATTCAGAATTTTTTTTTTGCACCTCACTATACCAAAAAAAAAATTACAGAGCCATGACTTCACAACCTATCAATATCCATCTGCTAAATGCTGTGAATGTTATAAAACGCTGGCGACAAGAACAAAGCGAAGCTCTTTATGAGTGCTGTAACTTTTTTTACATTCTTGCACAGGATGATGGATGAGTTGGTTGGAAATATTTTCCAAACGTATTGCTGTGGTTTACATCACCTCCTGTATGCCGTGTCCTCACCAGGAGCGGTAAACTAAAGAGCGATCCTGCACGCTGATTGAGTTGCCTATGATGTACGACCGAGTGAAATCACCTACAGTGCGCTCTGATGGTTCGGGGACTCGGTCTCCATCTCTCATGAGCTCGAACCAGTAGCAGACACCTGCTACAAACAAACACTCGTGGACCGTTGAGAGTCTGAGATTCGAGTATTCTAATGCCTTGTAAAGTATGCACCAAATATACGGTACTGAAATGAAAAGACGAACAATCACCTTGTTGTCATCTGTGCATTTATTTCTAACATATACACTATTAGCGTGTTGATTTACAACGGTATGTGTAATGCAAGTGCTTTAAAGTGTGTGTGTGTGTGTGTGTGTGTGTGTGTTTGTGTAGACGGTGTTCATATCGTTCGAGCAGATTCTCAACCCGGAACAATAGGTCACTGCTGCAGACTTGCGTAATGCAGGAACGGTTCTTGGCGGATCTTCACAGGTGAACGCACTCTCCTTTAACGTTCCCCACAAGTAGGCATCAGGTGGTGTATGATCGGGGGGAATGGGCCGGGTACAGGAAAGAATGTGTTCTGCTACCTTTTTTAAACTTAGTCCCCACGTTCACAGCCACTTCCATATGAGCAGAAATAATACTCAAAAATAAAAACTTTTTTGTTCATCGAGAGACTCATTTACAACAACATCCACACAACACAACTTCCTTTTCACTACTGGGAACATGCGTGTCTGGAGCTATGCCCCGTCAACAAACGTAAACTTTTCAGTACTGTATATTTTGCTGCTTACCGTATTTTCAAAAACCTGGAATGTAATTAAAACTATTATAGATGGGAATCACCTGGGACCACCTGATATGATAGTATCTTGATCTCTCCGTGCTGATTCGATTTGTCTTGCGATTCTGTATTCCGACTCCGAGTATCGCAATTTTATAAATATCCAGATTTGATGTCATTTTTTTTCGATTTTATTATAATTCTAAACTTCTTCTTCTTTGTCTTTCGGTTGTTCCCTTTCTGGGGTCACCACAGCGAATCATATGCCTCCACCTAACCCTATCCTCTGCTTCCTCTTCTCTCACCCCAACTAACTTCATGTCCTCTCTTATTATATCTATAAATCTCCTCTTTGGTCTTCCTCTAGACCTCCTGCCTGGCAGTTCCAACCTCAGCATCTTTCTACCAATATGCTCACAATCTCTCCTCTGAACATGTGGTCCAAACCACATGTCCAAACCACCAATCTGGCCTCTCTGACTTTATCTCCAAAACATCCAACATGGGTTTTCCATGTAGGATTCGATTCATGCCCGGGTACGCCATATCGTTTTCGAGACCACCTCTTCAAGCAGACTCGGGAACGGTTCCCAAGCATGGAACGATTGTGTTCTCACTAATTAAAATGGACCAGACTTTGGGGTCGAGTGTTCTCGGAAACGATCCCGGGGTCCCTAATGTGAAAGCGCCCTCGGAGCACACCGCCTGTAGGACTATAGAGGAATGGCGAAGGTATTTGTTGTGTTTGTAGGAACCTTCTACAACAGCGCGATCGAGGGTTGTGCTTTTCAAGGACAGCTTTTTAAGCTTCGAGGAACTGATACAACATGGTGGAATATTCTTTTTTGCTCACTTGTATGTGTACTTTTGGTTTTGGTATTTACACAGTTCACAGTTCACACTCGGGGCCAGCGGGACCAGAAGCGGACGACGGTAAGGACAGGTGTGTGTGTGTGTGAATGGGTTCTAAAGTGTCTCGGGGACATGCTGTTTGTCTGGTCGAACTACTGGTCCGGAAATAAACAAAAAACAAACAAACAAAACAAAAACAAAGCTTGATTTTGGATACGTGTCCCCAACCTCTCCTCCTGGTGCAAGTCCTCCGTGTTGGTTTTTCTCTCACCGACATGCAGGCCGCAACCTGATTCGACATGTTTGTGTTGTTTTGTTGGCGACCACAACAACACTGACGGTGGTGCTTTTTTCAAACCAGTTGATTGTTGTAGTACTACATGTGGGGGAAGGGGTTTGTGATTTTATTATTTTTTTTTCCACTACAGGTGACAAACAAACCTGGAGGCCATTTCAAAGTGTTAAAAGGGGAGGAAGAAAAAAAAGGGGGGGGAAATCTCTAGGCCACACAACATCCATTAACTTGTCCAGGTTGGACAGGAAGCACAGACTGTCACAGAGTAACAATCTCGAAGTAATGGCAACCTCACTCTCTCTCTCTCTCCAACATTCTCGTAACACTGTTCTCCTCCTCCAATATGGCTACGGACATTCTCGCTAATAAATCATGTCCCTTGTCTTTCTTGGCCGGATAGGGTCATTGGTTAGCGTTAGCGGGCTGTTAAAGGCCAGACCGCAGGGCCTGGACGTGCCCATGTGGTACAACATCAGGAAAAAAAACAAGAGCACCTCCAGATCTCTCCTCTAACTCTCTCTCGCTCTCTGTATCCCTCAGTCTTTGTGTTCTTTATGAACCCGTGCCAGCACCGTCCCTGCGAGATGGTCATTAATCCATCCGGAGCCGTCGACTGCCAAAGGGCTGCGACTTGCCGACATGTGGAAAATCGTTTCCCCCTGTTCAGGTACTAGTCTTCTGTGATATGTGTGTGTGTGTATGATGTGTGTGTGTGGCTTGTTTTTGTTCGCCGTCGAACGCCAGACCATTGCGTTACATCCTGAGATGATGTGACTCGGCGGCTGTGCTGCGCCTCCCGTGCGCTTTGATGGTGTGAGGTGGGTGGACGACTCCCGCGAAATCTGTGTTTTCAAAGACTCGAGTTATTTCAGGCGTTTTTTTTCCTTCTTCTTCTTCCTCTGTCAAGTGGTTTCTATAATGCGTCGTCTATATGACCTCGTCGCTTCCTGTCTTTCTAGCCGCAAAACGTTTAACAAAAAAAAAAGAAAAAAAAAAAGAAAACCTGCTCCTGGCCTAAAATAATCTCGAGGCCCCGACTTACACAAACATAGAGAACTGCTTCACTGTAAGCAAAAAGAAACCAGAACAGATGTGAGGCGTCTGAGGGGGGGGTTGGGAGGGGGTCTCGATGCCACGCCGGATGGCGGGAGTGGGTCTGCTCAGACCGGAGACCGGATCGACTGCATCCTTGAGGACGCGTATATTTCAGTTTTGTTGAAGTTTCACGGCATTAAATGTAAACGTGAATGGATGGAATGTACGACTGTACAACACTGGTGGTATAAGGAGAATAAAACCTTACAATACATTAAGGCATTTGGAAGAATTAAGGGACTTACTGAAGGGCACAACAGGGGCAACTTGGATTTGAACCTGGGACCTTCCAACCTGTAGTCCAATGCCTTAACCACTGAGCTACCCCTGACAACAATTGTCGTTATTGGGGAAAACACTCACACACTTCCATTTTAGCGTTTAGAACCAGTGATATCACGGATGTGTAATTGCTCCACCGCTCCCTTCGTCATATACGTACGAGATTTATTTAGCGGTCTTGATTAAGGACTTCAGTCCCCTCCCCTCCAACAACAAACCCCTTGAATCATTCATCAGTCCCTGGAGCAGGACGAACGCTGCTCGTCGTTTGTGTGCATTTGTTGTATGTATTAACGCGTCCTGATGAGGCTTTTTCCTCCTCCTCCTCCGCCTCTCGTCTCGCCTCTCTCTCTCTTTAATTACGAGTCAGCATGGAGCCTTTAAGACTATACCTGTGATGAAAGCCAGGCGGTCCAGCGCGCCAGATTAATCTAAACGTTCTGGTTGGCTGTGCGTGGCTCGAGCTCTCCTGTGTTTTTGCGGGCGCCCGTTCGCCAGGGCGTCAGCCGCCCCTTTTCGCATTTGCCCTTTAATTCTTTTCTAAGTGAAAGCCCTGTGTATCATTATTCGCTTCAGCTGAACCAGAGAGAGAGAGAGAGAGAGAGAGAGAGAGAGAGACAGACAGAGAATTAAGAGTGAGAGAGTAGAGAGAGAGATCAGCTTGGTGGAGGGATAAAAGGAGGAGGAGGAGAGCAAGAAGAAGGGAGGAGGAGGGGGTTTCTTGGCAGATATTCCCAACAAATCGGATGCCAAGAGCGAAATGGAAACCTCCCCTCATTTTCCTCTCCTCTTAATCCAATGTTTTCGAGCCCTACCCCAGCCAAGGTCATTATAATCATAGAGGAGTGGAAGAGCGCCAGTGACCCACCATTACAGTAAGGTACAGAGCTACACACACACACACTGCTCGTTCCGCTCTGCCGTCAGTTTGGTAATAATACAGCATCCCTGTAACGCTCTGCCGGTTCCTCCATTTGCAAAATGCAGATGCCCTCGGAGCTCGAGAGGGCGCAGGAGAAGGGTAGAGCTCTTCCCCATAGGGAGACATTTTAGCTGATGGCAAAGGTCAGGGTGTAAGAATGATACGGGCTGCGGTTTTCTACAAAATGGAGGCCTTCAAGAGAGACAAAGAACAGTAGAGAAAGAGAGAGAGAGTGAGAGGGATAAAGAAAGAGAGAGAGAAAGAGAGAGAGGGAGAAGGAGAAGGGAAAAGAAAAAAAAAGTAGTAGTAGTAGTAGTAGTAACCTTATTCAACCTCTGTGGCTTGGTGCAGAGCTTTTAGAAATATCTTAATAACACGCTAAACATTTAAGACTCTTCGATCAGTTATGAAGCTCGGCAAACTTTGACCTCGCGGCCCGATCAAAGGGAATGAATTATCCGACATTAATACGCGGCGAGGTTATGAAAGCCGACCGGTTTCGGTCCCTGCGGGATTCGGCGCGGCCCTTGAGCTAGAGGTTTTATATTTAACCGTGAAAAGAGAAGGGCGCGTGACCTCACCTTGGCCTCGGTGCCTTCTTGCACACTTTCCGCGTGACACGGGAGTTCGAGCGAGAGAGAGAGAGTGTGTGTGTGTGTGCTCTCGTTTACAGAGGTAGAGACGCCGAGGAGAGAGCGAGAGAGAAAAGGGAGGGGAAGCTTCTTGAAACTGAATTTGGAAGTAGAGGAGATCGGATAGGAATTGACAGAGAAACATTTTGACATTTGAAAGAGAGAGAGAGAGAAAGAGACAGAGAAAGAAAGTTCAAAGTGATGCGCACGTTACCATTTAATGACGATCTCTGAGCTGTAAAGCTTTGGGGAACAATTTTGGAGCGAACAAAGGTGTGAGCAAAACATTGTTATTCGAATACAGCCGGACCTCTGCATATGAATCCCCTACCTTACGAATTCCTGAATAAAGAAATTTCCCCGTTGTGGGGATACGACTGAACGGCGTAAACGCCTGCTAACGTCCGGGAAAAGCCAAGACATGCAAGTTTACGAATTTTACGGATGTTTTTCAGTCTGCGAAAGTTTTTTCGAAGGAGTCAATCCACGATACCAACGTTGGCTTTTTATTGTCACTTTTTTATTTTTGGCATCCTGAAAGGGATTATCCTCGTTTACATTATTTCTTGTGGGAAGATTCATATCGCAATACGGATTTTCTCATTAAGAACTCGTATTCTGTGGTTCCGCTCTACACTACTTGACATTGCTTAGTGGCCGTGACGGTATTTAAGGTTTGCGTCCTGTTCCTCAAACCTCTGACAAAGGAGAATGATTATTTTTAATGTCGATTAGCGGTGGAGCAATGCAACGATATTATTGTATCGTAATACGATATTTAGGTTTTTCAACAAACTAGAGTTAACCGGTAGAGTCGATGTAAAGGTTTATTCTTATATTTAGCGTCTACAATATTAATTCATTAACAAAAAAAGGTCTATTAAATAATTTTTGGAGTAACATTTTGGCATCTATTCTCAGAATATATCAACCAAGTGTGTGTGGTGATAACTAACGATATATCACACCATTGATGTTATATCGTATTGCTCAGCCCTAATATCATTTAGATATCATTTATTTTTAAAGACTTGCTATAAATAAACCCCTGAACGAGTACATTTCGATATACAGTATCACGATACCTCCATGATATCTCCCTGCTTCCGCTTGTCAAATATCTCTCGTAGTTACACCTCCGCTCAACTTTACTGTGCAATCGCTCGCAGCCTGTTCTTCTCCTTCCTTCCTGGAGAAAAGCTCTGAATAAATAAAACTCCAGAGTTTTTATACATCAGTCATTTGTGCTTGAGAGGAAGCACGTTTGTTAAAAAAATATATATAAATAAATAAATAAAAAACCCAAGTCAGACTTCCTGGCTGAATTGAAGAAGTACTATTAGTAGAAGTTCCTCTCTTTCTGCCTCTTTGCTCGGAGGAGTTCTTCGATGACCCCTGCTGATCCCTGGGAATACATTCTGGGAAAGGAGCGAGCGCTAACAAACTACTGTTAACGCTGAAATCTTCCTGGAGTCTGAGATGTTCTCCGGGCGGGATGGTTCATCATGAGTAACTCTGTCTATCTCTAAGGGGTTAATCTGATTGCTGGACGCTGTGATGGGATGGTGGACGGGTCGAGATGCTCTCCCTCAAGCTCAGAAAGGAACGTAGACGTGATTTGACTCATCGCTGACGTCGTACCGCTGACAAATATGACAAACTGACAAATATAGAATAAGGTGTTCGAAAAACACACACACACACTACATCCTGACACACACTTCCATACAGTTGTTCATTGGCTAAACATGACCTATGACGAACGCAGTTTGTTCAACATGACGGGTAATGATTTACTGTAACACGGTAAGCTTTTGTTTGTAACCTTTAACGTCTACCACTGACCTTTGTGATGAAACCAGGAATTTTAAAGCTTTTAAAGGTAAAAATTTAAAAAGTGCATCAGAGCATTTTAAGTCCCAATTACGTTGCTATCATTACTTTTTAAAATGCGCTACAAAGCCAGTGATGAAGATAAAAGTGCGCTAAATTATTTTTAATTCTGAAAGTGTTCAGCCTGGATGTACAGTAGTAACCTTGTAAATGAATCTTTAAGCCAAATAAAAAATTCTCACCTCATTTAGAATTAACTTTTTACAATTTTCTCCTCTTTTCTCGCACCATGAATGCTAATTGGCCAAAAAAAGTCCCCCGAACATTTTCACGAGAGGGGTGATTCACATCCGATGAATCCTGTCTCCTGTTTAAAAAAAATAATAATTTTAAGAATCCACGACGGGCGTGAAACAAACGAGGCGAGTCCTAACCCTTACAATAACGCGCAGCGCATCATCTCCTCGTTTTACAGGGTGCCATTACTTATTACGTTCAAAAATACATACATTTTTCATTAAAAATTGGTGTGTGTGTGTGTGAATTGAATAAATGCAGGTCAGCATCGTCAGTGTTGGGGGGGGAAAGCGTAAAAGATTATTTGAGCAAATTTCCAAATAATTTTTTTTTTCCCCAGAAAACATTATTATAAAAACGTTCTCGCTTTATAAATTATTTAAGATTCAGGTGTTGGTTTGTTCCTGTGCTGTTTTTAATTTGGAGAATAAAAGCGAGGCTAATATGTTTCTCATTAATACCTTGTGTACTACCGAAAAAAGACAAATAAAAAATAAAAACAGTATTTTATTGAGTATTAAATAAATCAGAATGCCGCTTCTCTCTGTACAACAATTTCCTTACAGTTACTTTAATCGCAGCATTTCTTCCAGTTTCTCACTTAAGTGGTAAATCTTTCACTATGCCACACACTCTCACACACACACACACACTCTCGCCGTTCTCCCGCTAGCTCGTGTCAGGTCAGTCGGAGGAGGACGTTAATGCATCCTGACAGCTTGTCAATCACGTCAGTGGTGCTCTGGTTCACTGTGATGTCACTTCACTACTTGTTTTTTTTTTAAGATACACTTCGAAGGACAAGCGCGTCACTACTGTCCCGATCAAAAACGATATGACAAGACACGATCGTGAGAAATAAGGGGCTTTCTGTCACGTCACTTGTTCTTTGCTTTGGTATGTGGGTTTACTGTATATTTAAGATTCATGAGAAATGAGATCCAGAGATCCTTTATAAAAATGCAACGCTGAACCGTTAATGTTAATGTAAAGAGCTTTTCTCTTTTTAACCGGAAAGTGTTTTATTGCTCTTATACTACAGTTTCCCAACGATTATATATTTTATATTTATTTATTAAAAATGCATTCGTTTTTTTTTCCTCTCCAAGATTAGATCTTTAACACTTACGTGCGTCGACATTAAAATATATCTTGAAGCTCCGCCCTCAGGATATACACACTCAGACACAAACATCGCTGAGAAACTTTTTTTTGCTAAAGTCTTGACTTAAAGGGGCGTTAGGAAATACTTCAAATAAGAAACTAACTGTTTTTTTTTTAGAGTTGCAGTTGAATGAGTGGAACTGAATCAGATTCGATTTTAGATGTTTTTAATCACTGAGCCCGCCTTCTTTTCCCAACGCATGTACACAAAGCTCCGCCCCCCAAACGTAACTGGAGTTGATCAGACTGCATGTAAATCCGATTTTGCTTCACAAATCTGAACTTTAGAGACTGACTGTCCACACTGTTATTTGAAAATGAACCGGTCTGATCTCTGGATGTGGTGCAAAACAGATTCAATGTGTATTTTTTATTTTAACCTGTTCAGACTACAAGAAAGCAATCTGATTCTAATCCAATTTAGGTAACAGTCTGAACGAGGCATTCCAGATAAGATTATCTGGAATGAACATTGAAAAGTAATAATTTCTGAGGATGTGAAGGAGAATGTGGGGAGCATGACTATAAAATGATTGACAAAACGCAAATACAAACAAACTGGAAGGCAGATTTACACCAAAAAAAAAAATAAAAAATAGACACCATCACATTCTTTAGGTTAAGAAAAAAAAACAGAATGCTGCACTCTTAAGGAACGACACGTCGTACGTTTTCATCAGTTTATAGTTACTATCAAACGTTCGAGTTGATTTTGTCACGTATCTTAAAACAGCTATAAACACTCGCTCCCTCGCTCTTACCTGCCGGAGTTTTTGACGTTAATGAGATGAGGGACAAAAATTCAAAGCAAAGCACAAACAGCTCTGTTCTGAAGACGGTGCTGAAACTGGAGACTCCTTACTTTAACGTTAAACATTTCCGCACGGGAACCAATGACAACTCGACAGCATAACAGATTATTTTCATCCGCGATGCAAGTGAATGATGTTGCAGTTCCTATAGAAATGGCAACTTATTTAGGCCTTTGAGTGGCGCGGCCTTAACGAGCTCGAGAGAGCTGATTGGATGAGCTTTCTCGAGGAGATGAGAGGGAGGGAGGGAAGAAGGGATGAGGGGCACTCTAGCGCTCTCTTTAAAAAAAAATCTGTCACGTCTCTAGTCGATCACGCAAGCGGAAGGACTGGACGGATCCTGAGAGTAAGTAACGTTCTTCCCGACGGTGCGTGAGCAAGCAGTTTGAAAAGATGCATTTGGCTGGTGTCAGGAATCACATGACAGCCTTAGCCCTCCCTCGTTGGTAGAGAATTAATGATGGGTATGAATCAGCTACGACTAAATTAGGAGGGAAAAAACTTTTCAAAACGAAACAAGAAAAGGAAAAAGAAACGAAGAAGTAACTTATTTCATTAATATAAATAACCGTGTGATTTTTGCCTTGACGAGGATTCTTTATACGTTTGCATCACGAGACCCTGAAGATGTCACGAAGGTGTTTCCAAGAGCGCACATGCGCATCCGAACACAGTGTTATCAGGTTATTACTATGTGCATAGATCACTTACACCGCTCACTCAAGCTGCTGATTACACCATAACTTTGGAAGCACTCACTCACTAATCGCCTATACCGCTATAACACAGGGTCACGGGGAGCATGGAGCCTATCCGAGGAGACTTAGGGCACGAGGCGGGGTAGACACTGGACACACATGGGATAGAAGAAGAGCAATGCATGCATCTCTCACACACACACAGTACAGGCAATTTTGGAATGCTAATTATCCTAATCTGCATGTTTTTGGATTGTGGGAGGAAACCAGAGTATCCGGAGGAAACCCACCAAGCACGAGGAGAACGTGCACACACACACAGAACACACACAGAGGCGGGAATCGAACCCGGACCCTGGAGGAGGTGCAAGGCGACAGTGCAAACCAAAACAGATCGGTGTCTTTCTTCGGTGTGTATTAAAGCCTCAGCCGGCTGCACGCGCTGCTCTCTAGCGGCCATCGCATGTGTGCGCCACTTTCTCCCCCCCCCTTCAAATCCTCCTCTTTAGCTGACAAATGCAACATCCTGGTTGACCACGGGGTCATGAAATGTGTACAGGATAACATACAGGGACACACATGGGACACGAGAAGAAAGAGAGCATGCGTGCACACAATCCGTGCAGGAGAATAAGAAACGTGCAGAATTTTTTTGTTATTATTATTTTTATTTATTTAATGCAACAATGCAATGCATTATACAGGCATGCAAAATGAAAAGAAAAATGCAATGCAATGCAAACAACAACAACAACAACAACAGGGGGACATGCAAGAGCAAAAGTTGCACACAAAAAAACAAGACAAAAGTTGTGTGTGTGTGTGTTGGAGAGGTGAAATGATAGTGGGGACGTTAGATAGCGCTGTAGCTCAAGCAGCAAGATGAAGAGGAGGAAGAGGATGAAGAGGAAGAAGAGGAGGAGGAGGGACGGAGAGCTGGAAGCCCTGAGAGTGTGTGTGTGTGTGTCTGATCCGACTGACCCTTAGGTTTTTTTTTTTTTTCCTTTTCAATCGCAGCTCCATTTCATTTCTCGTGCACCTTCTACGCGCGAGATCTCTCTGTGCGCGCTGGACGAGTGTGAGTGAGGGTGAGAGAGAGAGCGCTCTCGCGCAGGTTACGTTTAAATAAAAACGTAACCGCCGTGGCGCGCGCGGAGCGGCGCGTGCGTTAACGGAAAAGCGCGACACACGCATACACACGCTCTCTCTCTCTCTCTCTCTCGCGCGCGCGCACACACACACACACTCTCTCTCTCTCTCTCTCTCTCTCACACACACACACACACGACAGCGTTAACGTAACGGCAGCAACCTTTAGGCGGAACGGGACCTTTCTGTGGCTGTTTAAAGGCAAAGCAGGCGTTAGAGCCGAACAACATGGCTGCCCTAGCACAGAGACCTTAAAACCCTAAAAGGGAGTGAGATAAACGCTGAGCTTTGTCGCTGTGTCCTGTTTATTTATTTTATCCGCTTTCACCTCTTTAGTCCCCCGCTCGACAGGAAAAAAAAAAAAGAAAGAAAATGACAAGAAGAAGAAGAAGCGGACTCACGCGAAGGAAGGCGCTTCGGCTGCTCCTGTTTCCTCCTGGGCATTTTTAAAAACAAAAATAAAAACAAACCCTTCTTCTTCTGCTTGTTCTTCTTCTTCCTTTTCTCTTACATTCTTCTTCTTCTTCTCCGTCTCGCTCTCTCTCTCTCAGGCGCGACAAGCGGAAAGCTCCTTCGCCATGGAAATGTGGCGCGGGCGCGAGCTCGATGGCGGGGGGACTCGCCGCGTGCACCTGGCCGTCTTCGCTCCGCTCCGTGTGTGTGTGTGTGTGTGTTGGGAGCGGTACAGCAGGAGGAGGTGCTGTTGTTGTAGTCGCCGTGTCTTGCCTGCTACAGCCGCTCTTCTCTCTCCTCTCTCTCTCCCTCTCTCTCAGTGTGTGTGTGTGTGTGTGTCTCGAGCCCCTAACTAACACTAATGCAGGGATCAAAGGGCAGCAACAGCAGAGCGCGCGCGAGAGAGAGAGCGAGCGAGAGGAGAGAGAGAGAGAGAGCGGGCGCGCGCACGCACGCACACGATGGGGGGAAAGCGCGCGCACACGAGGTCAACGTGGACGCGCACAAGGGGGTGGGCGCGGGGGGAGGGGGGTGGTCGGCAGACAAGGTGGCCATGAACCTGACAGAGGGCACACTTTAATCACTGGCCCTGAAACAGAGAGAGGGGGTGGTACTGTTTTACTCGTTCCTTTTGCTTTCTTTCTTTCTTTTCTTTTTTTTTGTGGGGTTTCTTCAAAGAAAAAGTTGTGAATAATAAAGAAACTGAAATGTAAAAGCAAGATAAATAGATACTTTATTGATACTATGCATTTCCATGTATCAGTCAACATAATGCATTTAAAAGTAAAATAAAAAATAAGTTATAGATAGATGAATAGATAGGTCCTTTAGGTAGACAGATAGATAGATAGATAGATAGATAGATAGATACTTTATTGATCCTAAAAGAAATTTCTATGTATCAATCAACATGGTGTATTTAAAAGGAAAATAAAAATAAGTTATAGATCGATAGATTGATAGATTTTTGACAATTTAGATTCATTTGAATTTAGTATAAACAAATAATATCATATTAATATAATATATAACTATATTTTTATATATTCCAATTTATTCATAATAAATGTATTTTATTTCAGATTTTCATAAACAATAACTCATTATTATTTATTATATATTAAAATCTGTAATAAAACGATACAAATGAAACATTTTAAATATAAAATAAATAATGATAATGAATGACCGCTCATTAAAATATATTTTTTATATGTAATATATTCCGTGTTAAAAGTAACTTCAAATCAAGATTTATTAATTTTTAGTTATTTAGTAATTAAAGTTATTTAATTTGCAAAGATTATTTGAAGAATGCACAGATATGAACACGGTCGAATAAAAATATACATAAATAAATATATATTTAATGAATATAAGATTTAAGTTCAACTATACATTGTTTGAGATCATTATGGTAATTTAAGATAAATCGTTATCCTAATTTCTTTAGATAGATAGATAGATAGATAGATAGATAGATAGATAGATAGATACTTTATTGATCCTAAAGGAAATTCTGTAGATCTTGAGACGATTTTTGCTTTTCAGTGCAGCATGCCCCTACTGTGCCTTCAGTACACAAACTTTCTGCACACACACACACACACACACACATAGAAAAAAATATGAATTACAAATATTTTAGTGGTTGACTCCTCTAAGCACCTTGTTATAATAAAGAATAAATAAATAAATTATGCATCCTGGTGCAGTCTGTATCCATGTAAATGCTGAGCATATAAAAAAATACTACAGATTTTTGTTTAAAAATTATTACATTTCTATGATATAAATGAAGTTGTCTTTAACTATTTCTCTCTCTTTTTTTTTTTTTTTTTACTATTCAGCTTTAATTACCTTTGGAATTAAAAGAGTAACATGTCTTTACAAATGTATTTATTTATTTACTCCTATTTCAGTTATTATATTTCATTACTTTTTTTTATTTAAATATGGAATTCCAACATAGACTTTTTAATATATTAGACAAAGTCAAACTTATCATGATTTTTTAAACATTTTTTAAGAAAGAATTTGTCTATGATTTATAAATACTGCAGGCATAAAAGAGTTAACTTTCATATATCAATTCCAAAAATAATAATAAAATGGGATAAAGCGGTCCTTTTTTTTTTCTTCTTTCTTTCGATGGATTGAGGAAAAAGTGCATCATGCAAGGAAATTACCAGAAGTGTAGAAAATTTCCCCCCTAACACTAGTGTAATTACACAATGAGTTATACAATTACAACCAGGTTGTAACACCATTGAAGGAAGGAGAATAACTCGTATAAATAAATCAGAGTGAAACCGAACCTCAACCCGAGACAAAAGGCTTTCTGTGTGTTTCCTTTTCGCACCCGAGCCTGTTGGAGAGGAGCGAGCAGCCGGCTGCTCCCCACACGCGGCATGTCTCCATGCGTTGGCCGCTCTCGTTCTTTCACACCTCTCTGGTGTGAGCAGGCCGGTGCTGCCATGCTGCCGTCCCCCTCACGCTGCCACCCGCACGTGATGCCCGCTGTTACCGTGGCAATTAGCGCAGGGCCCAAATTAGCCCGCTTCGCCCCTGCACAGGTGACTGACACACTCGGTATGAAGCTCATTAGAATACGGGCACCTAACACACACACACACACAGTGGCCTATTGTCCTGCTCCAACCAGTCGACTAGTGTGTGTGAGTGTGTTGAAAGGGATGTACAAATGAACACGTTGATATAGAGCCCAAGACTCATACTTCAACTCATGTATCTCATGTTGTTTATGCACGAAAGTGTGTGTGCATGTGTGTGTGTGTGTGTGTGTGTGTGTGTGTGTGTGTGCGCGTGTGTGCATGTTTCTTGTTTTTGTTCAGATTTAGCCCGGTCTCCATGGCGAGGTCAGAGGCTGCGCTGTGACCCTGGCCATGCCGGGCGGCTGAGGTAATGCAATCGGCGAGATAGTCACCATGGCAACCACAGCGTGACCTCACACTCGGGGTCGACCTAAAGGTCATCACACAGACACGATTTCGCCACGCAGCGTTGTATCAACAGGACCTTGGCAATGACAAATGACTGCCAGTGGACGGATACCGTGCATTTCCATTTGATACTTCTCACACACACACACACACACACCCACACACACACACACACACACACACACACACACACAAACACACACATCCTGTTGTATCATTTTACTATTCACCTCTAGACCTTTATTCACGCATGTCACATCTGCATCTAAAAGCATTTGTCTAGTTCGAACTCTAGAGTTTCAGCTAGTCCCAAATGAAGTGTTTCAGTGAGATGTGATGTTTGTTTGTTTGTTTATTTATTTATTTGGGTTATTTTCGTTATACACCTTCAAAGCACCTAATGTACAAATAAGTAAGAAGTGTAAACCTTTATCTATTTTCACACATAACTTTCTCTTTATTTTCACTGATATTGACTCACGTTACCCAAATTACAGATTATTAACTAATCATTAATAACACCTTATTAAATAAACGATAATAAATAAATAAATAAATAAAACGTGAAACATCCCGAGAGCCGTGATCTCATTCTGTACATTGATGTATTTCGTTCTCGAAACAGGAAGTCGCGCGAAAAACCAGACAACAGCATTCCAGAGAACTTAGCAAACTACCTAAATATCGCAAATAGAAACAAAGGATCCTTTTTGTCATCTGTGGAGGATGAAGTCCTAAATGATGATGCTGTGTGTTTTGGAGTTAATGACGCCAAGAGCCAAGAGATCATCACCAGGAGATGTCTCACGCACCTTAATCAAAGGCTAAAAGGAATCCATTTTAAATATTCCACAAACTTGATAAAAAATACTGTTCCATCCATCCATCCATCTAGAAACTTCTGTAGTCCAACTAGAGATCGTGGAGGCCAGTGGTGACCGTTGTTGTTTGTAAAAATGGCCAATTTGGGAACGCCGATTTTTCTAATCTGCATGTCTTTGGACTGTAGGAGGAATCCGGAGAACCCGGAGGAAACCCACCAAGCATGGGGAGAACATGCGCACTCCATTCACACATACCCCAAGGTGGGAATCGAACCCAGACCCTGACGGTGCATGGTGACAGTGCTAACCATAAAATCTCTCATACCGATGGAGAAACTTAAACAGTGTATAACGGGAAAGAAATCACATTCTGATGTACGTTCTAGAGAGGATTTAATTGGCCGAACGCCAAAACTACCACAGAATAAGACTTTTAAAAATACATTATAATTACATATTAAACAAGGCAGGATGGTGGTTTAAAGGTTAGCATCACACCTCACACCAGGGTCAGGGGGGTCGAATCTCATCTCTGCTATTTGTGCATGGAGTTTGAATGTTCTCCCTGTGCTTAGTGCTTAAATCAAAATCACAATCAGAAATTATTGCTTACAATTATTCATCATAAATAAAAGAAGGGCTTTGTCTGTACATTGGTCAGAACTCGCTCTTTCAGTGATGTATTTATGTTTCAGACATTGGAGGACCCGAAACCAGTCTTCGAAAAATTTCTGTGTGTCTGTTTGTCTGTATGTCTGTCCAGCCAGATTTTGTTGCAGCATCACACAAAACTGTCTGGACAGAATTTAATGCACTTTTGCAGTCCTTAGATCTCTGCCTGAAGTTTAACCTGCACCATAAAAGTGATGTTATGAACAGTTATGTGCCTGATTTAATAATCTACTTTAAAATAATCTAGTAATGCGCTACTGTCTCAATGTAAACAAACACCTGCACCAATAGATATTAATTATTAAAGCTAAACTGAATATTTTTACTGGGATTAGTTCATATTTTCACTTTGGCTGAAATAA
>JAQMYI010000039.1:2435829-2448571 GCA_030014275.1 Clariallabes melas
TAAAAACTACTTTAAAAAGTAGAAGTACACAAAAAAATCTACTCAATTACAGTAATGCGAGTAAATGTAATTCATTATTTTCCACCTCTGGTATCCAGTGGTGCTATACTCTCACTCACTCATCTTCTATACCGCTTTATCCTGTATTCAGGGTCGCGAGGACCTGGAGCCTATCACTAGGAGCCTATCCAGACAGGGTGCCAATCCATCGCACACACTCCAGGCAATTTGAGAACACCAATTAGCCTAACCTGCATATCTTTGGACTGTGGGAGGAAACCGGAGTCCCCGGAGGAAACGCACCAAGCACGGGGAGAACATGCAGCAAACTCCATTCGCACAGAGACGGAAATGGAGCCTGGCTGGGAATCGAACCCAGACCCTGGAGGTGCAAGGCGACAGTGCTATCCACTACACCACCGTGACGCCAGTGGTGCTATAATATTACTCAATTTCCCTCTAAGCTAGGATTAAAACAGGACTGTTGCATCTGTGTTTTTATTCTTTCACACCTTTCACCAGCAGAAATAATCACGGCTAGCACGGCCCTGCTCTCTATTTAACCACACAAAATTAGCCTTGTGCCTTTTCTCAGGAACAAATTATATTTAATCCGAAGCCGCCCTCCTAATTATGTTTCTTTTACCTTTATTGATAACGCCGATTGTTCTGTCCAGCTCTCTCTCTCTCTCTCTCTCTCTCTCAATTTTATTTTTTACTTTTTTTTTTTTTTTGTGAAAAATGACTCGTCTTGTCTGTTGGCGTTATTACTACTTATTAAAATGGCTTCCCTGCAGCAGCAGCAGCGACGGCGGCCCATGCTGTTAGTGCGCTAAATGAATTTCAGGTGCTTGAGTGGATAAAGAAGGCTGGATAAAGAAGTATATCTCACCCTGAGGTGAAACACAGTGGTGTGAGTTACCACTTCTTCTCGTCTCGTCTCAGCCTCCTCCACTGCCTTAGTGCAAGATGAGCTGTCACGCTTTACTCACAGACCCTCGGAATAAAAAAAAAAATAAGACGTGCCGGATGACAAAAAGTCTTAAGGTTGCGCTTACAACGTAACACATCATACATTTACATTCCACCGTACGTACAGATGTTAACACAAAAACATTTATTCGTCATCGTCTTTCGGTAATTTATAACTCAAGGACAGCGCGCATTAATCAGCAGCAACAACGGAGCTGTAAATGAGCCAGAGTCAGCCCTAAAGGCTAATTTCGTCTGTTTTTCCCAGATGCTAAAAGACAATCTGAAAAAAAAATCACATTAACAAAACCATAATGCATAACAGGAGATAGCAGTGAAACACGTACTGTACAAGAGAAACACACGAACATGAAACAACCAAATAATGTTTAACATCTTTGACACCATGTCTGAAACTCTGGCCTGTAGCTCTTAGAATTTTAACCATTTTTTTTTGTTTTGCTGTTTTATTAATAAACATATATATAGCGCTCAGGATGGTGTGAAACAGTGTGACAAATCCTTTTGTAGTGATATATCCAGTTCTTTTATGATAAACAGAATTTTTATCATAAAAAAGGGGTCACATGAGCAAAGGAATAGAACAGATACACATGATCACGTGTTTTTCTGGTTGTCTTTTCGTTTGTTTCCATGACCAAAAAATAATAATAGTACGCTCATTTTTAAAGGTTCTACATTTTTGCGATGTCAATCCCATATTCTTATGGTGGTAAAATGTACATATAATAATAAATTGTAATGATAAAAGGAATGACTTTCATTTTATCTGACATACACAGTTGTAAGTCTGAAGCCTCCCCATTAACGCACACCGGCAAGGCTTCGGAATAAGCACTTTTTAAAAACTTTTTCATCATCATTGATCTATGTGTGCCTCTTGATTTTTAAGAATTTAACGTTCCACACATGTGGATATGGCTTGGAGTAAGGACAGGACAGTGGCAATAACCCAAGAAGAACACCGAGCACATCTTGTAGAACCTTACTGTAGTATTCACTCTTCATGTTGACCCCATGGGGTAGAAAATCCACATGAATGACGTCATGTTTGTTCTCCACAATGATGTTCGTTTCATTTCGGGCCCGAACTTATGCACCACACAAGTTTAATTACAGGTGGCAATGCAATCAAGAAGATTCTGGCTTTCCGTGTCAAAACGTGTCTTTAACTCATTGCAGATTAGCAATCTCCTGTGCCGGTTCAAAGCAGGTCCCGGTTGGACTTGGAAAAGTCCTCGAATGTTGAATTGTTATGAATTCAGGAAAAAAAAAAAAAGTCAAATATTCCATATTTCAAAGCATTTCTTTTTATAATAAAGTGTTTCCTGCTGAAAACGTTCCATTTTTACATCACTACTTTAACGAGGCGAATACACTGATCAGCCATGTGGGTGAAAAGGTTAACGCTGGTTGTGATAGAAAGGTGTCAGAACTCACAGTGCTTCACTGTTATGGTAACCTAAAGTTGGGACGTACTCAATATTAGGCAGGTGTTCATAATGTTATGGCTGATCGGTGAATATTTGACTCGAAATGACACCGTAAATCCTTCGTTTCTTATCACCTCGCCTTGGCGTCTGCCTGCAAAGCTCATGGTTAAGGAGCAAGTCAGTCTACAGACCTAAAGATGTCTACAGCTAAGAGTGATTTCGTTACCATCGATAGCTGATAGCTACCAGCTGTAGTGAAATGGATATGAATCGATCAGTTTGATTTGTAATCAGATAACGGCTGTCAAAATGTCCATCATGCTCCTGCCCTGTAACATCGCAATCAAAAGAAGGAAAAGCTCTTTTACAGTCTAGAAGAGAAGGTGATGAGGCTTGTGCTTAAATGCAGTGAGTGACTTTTACATTTCTGCTAATAATCAGTCTGTGTTTTGAAGGATTTGGTTTTTGCAGTTTCGGTTATAAATTTGATCTTTCTGTAAAATTTGATGGATTTCTCCATTTTCACTTTGATCTGTTTTCTGGTTAAGATGGATGCAAAAGATAAAAATAAATTTTAAAAATCAAAGTTTTAAAGCAATATATATAGTATAAAGTACATATATATAGTATAGTATAAAGTACAGTAATTTCACTACGTTAAGACTTTTCCCACACCGCCGCTTGTTCATCACGCTCCGATCCTTACTACTTTCTTTTAATGGTCCGATGTCGCCGTGCTCTCTTGTGTGTTTCATGCTAAAGTTTAGCAATAAACCGCAGCATCTGCTTCTGATCAGACCGGAACAGCGTGTCAGGACAAATACAGCGCGTAACCAGTGCCAGTGCTCTCCTGGCACGCCACCTGTCTCACTCTCTCTCCTCATCCAGCAGTGTGACAGAAGCAGCTGCCCCTATAACCCAGCCTTAAATCTACCCTTTGGCCTTTTACACCAAAGGGTACACACTTCACTCACACACACACACCACTCTCTAAAGACTTACGGAATAATCTTGGATCTACCAACTAATCCCTGATCGGTTTTGGTTCATACGAAAGCAGGTTGGCTTCTAAAGGCAGTACCACGGCTGTCTCAATAAACAGCGATCAGACGCGCGGATGTCCTCCAGAACTCACGCCATGGAAAGTGTGACCACCTTGAACTTTGACCTTTGGCTTCCATAGTCATTGAGTGTTTCGGCGCTCCCGCGTGCTTGAGAGGCTGTGCGAGATGACCCGGTCCTCAAAAATAATAATCACTGAGCTAACAGAGAGGGAAGTGCCTCGTGTCCTAATGTCAAAACTATGCCATAGAGAGTTTTTTTTTTTTTTTTTTGGAAAAATATGTGTGTTACAAAATATGATTTTATATTTCACAGCTGTCATTTTCGCTATTTAATGAAGTCATCCATTTTTTTTAAAAAGGTACAAATGAACAAAACAAAAGAACAAAAAATTTACATTTAAATGCATTATCATTGTTATCGCTTCTCCTTTTATTGACTGATTCACCTTCTCTTAATAGTAGCTTTAGAACCATTTCATATCTTGCTAGCAGTATTAAATCACTATTGTGCTCTAAAGATCAGCAGCATTCCAGTATTATACGTGTCACATGTTCACCGCATTCATCAGATTTACATCTATTTAATGTACAAAGTTATTAAAATTCACTTCCTGTATATACAGTGTGTGCCGTTAAGACGCTGTAGTATATCGCTAATTGTAAATGGCACTTTAATAGTCCGTAAAATGATCAGCCTTGGTGCCAGAAAAAGTTTGTGATAATTGAATTACTCAGAATTCACGATTCTCAAGTGGATTGGCTCAAACAATTTGTTGAAAAATAACTGTTCTGGATGTTGCATTACTTTATACCCTCACCGGCCACTTGACTTATTAGGTGCACCTTGCTAGTACTGGGTTTTGCCTTCAAAATTTATTCTCCATAGCATAAATTCAAAATGGTGCCTTAAACATTCCTTAAAGATTTCAGTCCATATTGACATGAGAGCATCGCGCAGTTGCTGCAATTTTGCTTTCTGCACATCCATGATGCGAATCTCCCGTTCCACCACGTCCCAAAGGTGCTCTATTGGATTGAGATCTGGTGACTGTGGAGGCCGAGTGAGTACAGTGACCTCACTGTCATATTCAAGATACCAGTTTGAGATGATTTTAGCTTTGTGACATGTTGAGTTATCTTGTGCTCATAAAGGGATGGACACGATCAGTAACGAAAACTCAGCAGAATTGACCTTTTTAGAGGTAGGCTGTGGGATTTAAACCATGCTCAGCTGGTATTAAGGGGCCCAAAGTCTATCCATCCATCTTCAAGCGCTTATCCAAAATCAGGTCGCAGCGGTAACAGTTCCAGCAGGCAACCCCCTTACGTTTTCCCAGCCACCTCAGCTATCTCAGACTGCGTGATCCTGAGGCAGTGTGAAGATAAAATCTCTCCACCTGGTCCTTGGTCTGCCTCATGCCCACCTCCAAACTGGAAGTGCCAAGAACACCTCCCTAGGGAGGCGTCCTGGTGACATCCTTACTACTGTAGATGACAGAACCACTTTAAAGTGTGCAAAGAAAATATCCTAACACCATTACACCACCACCAGCCTGAACCGCTGATATGACTCAGGATGGATCCGTGCATTCTTGCTGTTTTTGCCAAATTGTGACCCAACCATATGAATGTCACAGTAGAAATCGAGACCAGGTGACGTTTTTCCGATCTTTAACTGTCCCTTGTTGGTGAGCCCATGTGACCCGTAGCCTCGGTTTCCTGTTCTTACCTGACAGGAGCGGAACATGGTGTGGTCTACTGGTGCTGCAGAACATCTGATTCAAGATTTGATGCGTTGTACATTCAGAGATGCTCTTCAGCCAACCTCAGCTGTAATGAGAGGTGATTTGCGTTAATGTTGCCTTCCTATCAGCTTGAACCAGTCTGGCATCAACAAGGCATTTTCACCCAGAGAACTTTCCTCACTGGATAGTTTACCTTCTTCACACCATTCTCTATAAACCTTAGAGATGATTTTGTGTGAAAATCCCAGTAGATCAGCAGTTTCAGAAATACTCAGACCAGCGCCTTTGGCACCACCAACCATGCCACGCTCAGAGTCACTTAAATCACATCTCTGCCCGTTTCTGAATCTTCAACAGATTGTCTTGACCGTGTCTACATACCTAAATGCATTGAGTTGCTGCCATGTGATTGGCTAATTAGATATTTGCATATATGAGAAGTTGATCAGGTGTACGTAATTACTGTTTTATTGGACCTGATTTTATTTGGTTTAATAAAAAGCAACAAAAGTAACATCTAATTTATTGTAGTCTCGCTCTTCCTGTGATCTTCAGGAAATTCAGACGACACAACTTATCGAACATGTGACCTGTAGAACCTACAGATTTCTCATATAAGTGAATGTGTTCAGGTTAAAGTGCGGAATGGATGTTTTATGATACCAGTTATGATAATTATTATATTCCAAGGTAAAATGAAGTTATAGTGCACTAGGATGGAAAATAATGTTTTGGTATTTATAGTGCTGGACATTTTATTCACATTTAAAGTTATCTACCTGACAAGCACATACAGTAACATGTTATGAAGAGCACTTTATCTGTGTTTGAAATGTTTTTAACATAATATTTCTACATTTATAAATGTATTATAAGTGTAACACAAATAGCATTTCAATCCTCCAATCATCAAATTACGAGGCGCCATCAGACAATTGTTATTATTCCTAAGAAAAAATAATGTAATGATAACGAACCATTGGTCGTGAGTTGAGAAGGATCTCTACACATCCTCCATCTATTTTTGATAGACGTCACGAGCCTTCAGACGTTTTTAGCTCTTGAGGAAATGATTGTTGTGATACCAAACTACTGTAGAAATGTACCTTTTAAGACCAATGACTCTTTGGCTTGTTGATGTTGTTTATGTGTCAGAAAACATTGTCTGTGATACTCGAGTTGTATGAATGTGAGATGATTTCCTCCCACAGGCCTAAAACATACAGATTAGGGTAATTGGCATTTCCAAATTGCCCTGAGCATGTGTGTGTGTGCCCTGTGATGGATTGGCACCTTGTCCAGGCTGTACCCGGGTTAGTGCCCCGAGTCTCCTGGGATAGGCTCCAGGCTTCCCGCAACCCTGTACAGGATAAGCGCTATACAGAACGAGTGAGATTAGAGGAAAAATTGGATCAAATTGGTTGTTGTTTTTTTTCTTTTCATTTTTTCCTTTATGACCGAAGTGTGTGTCAGTACAACATGCACTGATGTGTATTTGTAAAATATATCACCAAGTGTCGAAACCAGTCCTTTCGCAGCTCATTTTTAAAAACAATACTCTTGTTCTTTATTTTTTTTCCGGTCTTGACCTTCCATTTATCTCATCTTGCATTGACTGTATTATGTTCAGAAATAAAGCGCTGGATTGCAGAAGAACACGGACACAGTTCCACTTGAGTATATGAAATATTGAGAATATTCTCCCCAAGCAGAATTATAATGTTAATACCCTTGGTGTCAAAGCTGAAAGAGTAATGATGAATAAATACAGTGTTGTGACTGAGACTGAAAGGAAAAAATTGGTCCAGGTTTGTATGTTACAGTGAACACAAGGTCTAACGTTTCTTTAGATTTTCTGTACAGTATAAAGCACAAAGCAGAAGTGATGGAGGCTACGCAGCCCGCGGGTAATTGCAGCCCTGCTTCGAGCCTTTGTCTGCCTATGGTTTTGTCTCTAAACGGATTTCTGCTTTCTCTCTCTCTCTTGCTCTCCATATCCCTTTGTTTCTCTGTTTTTTTTTTCCCCTCCCTCGCCTGCTCCTAGGCTCCTCCCCCCTCCTCCAACACTCCACCAATGGGAGAGTCTTCAGGTGTTGACCTTATCGGGTGGAGGTCAATGCCAGGTCAGGGCTCTGTTGCTAGGCTACCATCTGATAAGTGGCGAGGAAGGCTGCGCGGTGGGTTGCGCCGTCATTCGGCGCCTGTCATGTAATCTCATTCATTTGCTGACAATTGCCTGCGCGTCACAGAAGGTTATCGAGCCCATCCTGTCATAATGAAACGCATTAAAATATTAAACCAAGCCGCTCGGTATCATGCGAGACTTTCCCTTCTTCTGCTGCATTAATGTCAGCTTTTATTTCAGCAAGTCGGAATGGCTTCATGCATCAAATCTATGAATCGTAGATGCTGAGATTTCTCAAAGAAGGACCTTTCCTTATAGTCATGAGACACACAGATGACAAATTAAAGGGAAAAAACCCAAAACATTGCTAATAAGATGAGCTCTGACAAGACAACAGGACTGCCAGAACCAAAGTAGACCTTAACAGAGATTCTTCACATGTCTGGAACTGTCCGGGAACGATAAACACCATCATTCTAAAAGATCTTCCCTCCCTCAGGTACGGTGATGATGGAGAGTCATCCGACCTGTAACACTTCAATAGAAAAAAATTCTGGAAGTTGAGTCGTGTGAACTGGACTTCTTTCTTGTTAGGTAGAAACATTTCACTACTCATCCAAGTAGCTTCTTCAGTCTGAGTTTCTCATATTTGTGTCCTCCAGGGTCAGAAGGGTCCTCCCCTGTTCACAAGTCTTTCCAGGCAAAGTTTGCATAACGAGGCTTTTCAGGAAACATTCATGTAACAAGCCTTTTCAGAAAGTGTTCACGTAACGAGCCTTTTCAGGTAACATTCGCACAATTAGCCTTTTCAGGTAACATTCACGTACCGAGTCTTTTCAGGTAGCGCTCATGTAACGAGCCTTTTCACGAAAGGTTCTCGAAATGAGCCTTTTCATACGTAACGAACCTTCATTTTCATCCTTATCAAACGATTCCGTAAGATCTCGTACCTTGATGAAGGGGGTGGAGTCAACCTGGAATAGACCACGCCCACCAAAATATCAGTTAGAAGACCTTTGTATTGATGTGCAGTGATGCATTCCTCTAAACTGATGATGAAGGCTGATTATTTCACGGAGAATGATTAATATTCTAATAACTGCTAATTATAATTTTAAAGTTTCTCTTCTGTTGTTTTAAAGCTGATTAATGGAAATAAAAGGTACATATTGGTAGAGAAATGAGGCTCAAAATGAGGCCTTGTGTGCATCAAGATTTTTGTTTGATCTCTAAAAATATGAATTTTTGTGACCCGTATGGACGTGTGTAAGCGTGTAAGAGTGTGTAGGTATGTGCTTGTGTGTGAGTTTGTGCGATGTCCAACAGACTTATCCATCATGATTCATTTGTGCTCCTGATTACTTCTAAGCTCCAAATAGCACCAAACTGGAGCAGTTGAGGCAGCGTATTATATTTAGTCCGCGTGTCCAAGGTCTTCACACAAATGTGACGCAGCCTCCTACGCGCTGCCACCTGGACTGCTCGGGAAGCGCTGCTCGTGGATAAATGACAACTGAAAGACAGGTCTTGTTCACACCAGGCCAGTCATACACACACACATGCACACACACACACACACATGCACACACACACATGCACACACTTTAATTGCAGGAATGGAATGAAAAGTAGTGCCGTTTCATCCTGTGTTCACACTACGAAATGATGAAGCGATAAGCGATCGTTTATTCGTGTGAAACTGAGCCACGATTTCTAAAAGAGCGGCAACTGAGATTTGATGAATTATATGCAAATCAGGTTCGACGCGGGAAGGCGACAAATCCAAACAACTGGCTTGAAAGATTTCGTCAGATCAACTGTATGGCACACAGGGTCTGAGGAATCTTCAGCTCCCGACTCACAGCTTCAGCTCCGATCTGCAACCAGTCTGGACGTTTAGCTTCAGCAGTTTCTTTATCAAATGAACCTTAATATTATCAAATGTGTGTAGAGACAGTATGAAAGAAAAATGAAGCTTAAGAGGAAGTCGCGAAGACCGTTGGTGCCTCTGGTGAGCATTTAGAGTAAATAAAAAAATAAAATAAACAATTCTATAAAAAAAATCTCCCTTTATATTTCTATAAAGGGAGAAGAATTGCTGAATAGTACACGTCTACAAGCGAAAAACAATGACATCACCAACAATATACACAACATCTGACACCTGATAGTGTCAATCAAATAAACCAGTGGTTGAAAAAAATATTTGGGACTTGAGGGTTAAGGTTGAGTCAAATATTTATAAAATATCATGTATCACTATTTCTTTTTAGAAATACAGTGGTGGGGAAAGAAAAAAAAAAGACAAAAAAAATTACCAATAAATAAATGAATAAATGAATAAATAAATGAATGAATGAATGACTGAAATAAAAATAAGCTAAGATAAATAAATAAATAAACAAATAACAAACACAAATAAATACAAATAAACATACAAATAAGATGCAATAAAAATATAAAAAACAAATAAAAAAATTAATCAGTTTAAAAGTTTATATAAAACTAAGCTTAAAAGTACAAAGGAGCAAACAAATACTTAATGGCATTTTCTTTATTGCCAGCTTTATTTCTAATAAATAAATGAATAATAAAAAACAAACCTGAAAAGGGGGAATAAAAACAATCCTTTATCCCAAATCCATTTCTGATTGAAAGACTCAGCACCAGATTTTAACATCACATCAAGCTGCTTCTTGTCAGTTTGTCTTGTCATTTAATCACTGAAAAAAAAATCCATATATCTTATAAAATATTTTTCTGACATTCTTTTTCTTGGGCTTTGTTCTTTTTTATCCTAGGGGTCTCGACATCGGATCATTTGATATGCAAGATCTGGCACAGGTTTTTTTTACGCCGGATGCCCTTCCTGCCACAACCCTCCCATTTCCCACCCAGGCTTGAGACTGGCACTAAAAAGTCTTTTCAGAAATTATTTATCACAATATCGATATAATATTTCCATATCGCCTAGCTGTAGTTATGCTTACGTGGCATTCCCAGTGAGACCAAAATAAACTTATGAAAACAACAACAACAACAACAACAACAACAACATAGCAGTCTGCCTACAATACAGAAAGATGTTTCATCAATGTTGCAGGAATGTTCTCAAAGCACTCAGAAAACTTTCCTAGAATGGTGACATTCAGAAAATGTTCCTCTATCCAAAAATATGATTTCTGGGAGTGAAGTCAAACAGGATCGAAATGTCTTTGTAGCCACAGGGGCATTCTGTCACCGTCTGAACCTCGGGGTTAACCGCAGGTCAGTGGATTGGACGAGGGATGCGCTCTTTGATGGGGCGTCTGGCCGGTTCTGAGGCAGCTAACATGGAGCCTGGGTGAGATTGGCGCACTGCGAGGGGTGAAGGCTCCACGCCTGGGCGCTTGCCAGCTGACATTCCAGTGAGACAAACCGAGAGAGAGAGAGAGAGACAGAGAGAAAGTGGTCAGGGCAGATTTACCAAGGCAGCGACTCGCCTCAGGAATGCTCGTGTAATACTGCACTCCTGTGAAAAGGATAAGGACGAGTGTGAAGACTCTCACGCTGGCTGTCTCTTCCACTCTTTAATTCTTTTTCAACCTTTCACTCGTCACATTTCTATTACTGTATAATCCTGTTGTTGTGTGGCCTTAACTTTTTTTTTTTTTTTTTTTAAACAAAAGAAAGCCTTGGTTTTGAAAACGATGCTCATTATGTCATCCTTCGAGTGAATGCAAGTGAATAAACTTTAACGCAAATACGGAGTAGACTTTCAGAAATCCCTGATATTACAACTGTTTATTGTGTACAGTATGAATGGTGTGATGTACTGTACCGTATCAAGGATACCAAATGTTTTTCTAAGTTAGATAACAAAGCTATGTCTACCAGACAGCAGCCACGTTCTTGGACCTGATTGGTTAGGAGGTGGTGATTCATTTTCTACGACAGCTACAGCTTTGAAACTGCAGATAAATTTTACAGTATATTAATGCGCTTGTTAAAAACATTATAGATTATATTGTTACAATTCACACAGAGACTTCCCATGTGGCAAACGTGACAAATAACCAAATAATCATGTCTTTTTCATTTGCATGCCTCAAATGCCCTTAAATATACAGTGCTTGGAAGGGTTCGTGTATACAAATACATAGTACAGCTGAATAAATGTGCCATGTTTTTGAAATTGATATGACGCTATTAAAGCACGTCCTTCATTAGGGTCCTTGTAAAGTCTGTTTAGCATCATTGAACCTAAAACAATCTCTAAAATTCCATTCATTACATTCAGTCTATACATCTTTTTCATTTTGTAAACATTTACCCCCGTCTCTTTCATATATATTACACTAAGAAGAATTTCCTACTCCTTCACTAACAAATGGCCGGAAAGATGGATGGACCGATAGCTAGCTGGCGGTAAATAAGAACCCAGAGTCTCTGAACACGAACGTGCAAATAAGATCTCAACAGGAAGGAAACTATTCGAGAAAAACTGTTTCAGACTTTTGACCTTGCTGTGACCTTGAACTAATTGGTTCATCTGCCGCCTACAAGGATAGAGAATGTCTGATGGACGGATGCATGGGAAGCCCAAAAACATAACGTCTCCTTCATAACCAATGGGGAGAAAGAAGCTGGTGAAGAAGCAGGAACTAATTTGCATTAGACACATAAAATGTGTCTATAAACAGTTAAAACATGACATTTCATTTATGAATGAATGAAAAATCAAGACATGGATGGATTGGCCCCCTGTCCAGGGTGTATCCTGCCTCGTGCCCTAAATCTCCTGGGATGGGCCCCAGGCCCCCCGTGACCCTGAATGCAGGATAAAGGGATATAGAAGATGAGTGAGTGAGTAAGTGAGTGAGTAAGTAAGTGAGTGAGTGAGTGAGTGAGTGAGGAATTAAGAGCCAAATTGCTGTTATTGAAAATAATTAACTTTGAGGTCCTGTAGTAACTGTTGCTCCAGTTTGGACCATCACAACACCTGGTCCTTGATTATTTTTCTATAATGTTGTTGTTAGACATTAATAAAATAGTGTATATACACCAAGATTCAAGATTCAAGATATAATATTTATATAAAATGCCTCCTTCAGGGTGCCTGTCTATCGCAGGGCACACACTACGGGCAATTTGGGAACACCGATTCGCTTAATCTGCATGTCTTTGAACGGTGGGAAGAAACCAGAGTACCCAGAGGAAACCCACCAAGCAGAGGGAGAACATGCAAACTCCACATACACAGACCCCGAGGCGGGAATTGAACCTGGAACCTGGAGGTGCAAAAAGGGGTGGATAACCACACATACTATATATATATATATAAATACACTTCAGGAAAAGAAAAGCTTGTATTAATATATTAATACCAAATTTAATTTCATA